>JAJOOO010001544.1:0-24235 GCA_029582685.1 Solanum piurae | reverse complement strand
GAATAATAATCAACAAAAAAAATTCCACATTTCCACCTAACCAATTGACACTTGACTAGAATATTTCACGATCATCATCATTCATGAATATCATTATCCATATACTCTAATACAGTGAGATTTATCATTGATGTCAGCAAGAGACAATAAGTGCACGCTTGAGAGCTGAAAATTAGATCACAATTTGACAACAGAATTTTCTACTAAGATAAACCTTTTAAGATTTGTGGTATTTTTTCAGCAAGCATATAGTAAACTACACCTAGAAAGTACTACATTTAAATGTCGTCACAGGGAACATCATCGTGCCAGCCACACGGTTGTATAGTATGGAAAATCATAATCAGCATGAACAGAAGAAAAACCTCGGCACACTACTTGGGCATTACAAAAAGAGAGCGAACAAAAAGATGGTTCCTATTTCGTATAATTCAAACAGAACAAGGGGGGCTGTTAAAAAATCTTAATTTTACCTCCTCTAATGCTGCTGCATCTGTACTTGGCCAAACAATATGCCAACATGTTTTGTTCCCTGCAATCACGAATAATATTAGCATAATGTAAACAATCATGCTGATTGACTCAGGAGAATATCATTATTCAAGCCTTGCAACATTCTCACGGGGAGAAATCATAATCAGCATGAACAGAACTGTCACAAACTAAAAACAAGGTCATGATGACATCTATTCTAACCCACTGATAGCCTATGGCGATAGGTAAGCAAACAAGGGATAAAAGTAGATAAGTAGCAGAAGTAAAGTATCATGATGACATCTATTCTAACCCACTGATAGCCTATGGCGATAGGTAAGCAAACACGGGATAAAAGTAGATAAGTAGCAGAAGTAAAGTATCATGATGACATCTATTCTAACCCACTGATAGCCTATGGCGATAGGTAAGCAAACACGGGATAAAAGTAGATAAGTAGCAGAGTAAAGTCTTAAAGTCATACTTCCATAAATCAACACATAAATTCAAAAGAATACAGTTACAACACCAAAAATCCAGTGACATGAGTGCAAAGCTTCTATGGAGTAAGAATTCGAAATTAATACAACTGTCTAAAGGATAATGACAGGAAATAAATAAGATAGAGGCGTCTGGATGTTGTGGAACAGCCAAGCAACTACATCTGGGAACTTCGATAAATTGCCAACTCAAAAGAGAGAATCACCTAGTGCTAGTACTGGTTTCAGAACCTGCACAACAGAGGTGCAGAAAGCAAAGGTGAGTACAAAAGAGCACGTGTACTCAGCAGCAACAACGACTGACCTTAAAGAAGCGATAGTGTCGGACATTTATATAACACTTAGTCACAAATAAACAAAATAAAACTTTTATATTAGACGGACTAGCAGCTAAAGACAACGTCAAATGTTCAAAATCTGAAACCAGCTACAATCAGAGATTTCTACAATAAGCTCAAACCATAGAACACCGGCTATTGAAGCCAACTCAACCAATAAAGATGAAAATAAGGCACTTTCATAAACACTTTATAGTGGCTCCATATCAGCAAAACTGCTTTTGTACAACAAGTGTCATTCCCACCCTACTATAAGTCCATAAAAAAGTTCCCGAAAAAGATACATATATCTAAGTTCAAAGTAAATATTAGTATTAGAAGTATTCATTGATCAAAAAATTTCTCATCATTTTCTCGTATTCATTGATCAAAAATTTATTTTTTGGAAATTGTTCTATTCCATTACAATTTAGGAAAAAACAAGAAGCAAACATAGGCTTGAATGCTTAAACCTTGTTCAAAAAGTATGACGATTTCCTTTTAAAGTGTAGGGGCAAATATGACCCTTTTTCGTTATTTTTTTCTTGAGGTTTATGCAAGACCTTATCTTAGCAACTAAATGGAAACAAAGGGAGTTGTTTTGTGTTATATGTTACTTCTTCCATCACAAAATAAGTGTTACTTTAGCTCATTTTGCACCCATTAAGAAAAATTATAAAATAGAAGGTATAGTTTTTTGTCTTAAATTCCTAATTAAGGTGACACTTGTTTACAAATAATTTTTTAGGTTAAAATAACACTTACTTGGTACGAATGGAGTACTAATTTTACTTATTATATGTAACAACAACATAACCAGTGTAGTCACCACCTAAGCCTACTAATATGGAGCAACCTTGGCAGATTATTACTCCTACTAAGGGGAGAGTTGATGGTCCAAATGTGACAGGGGAAACTATTAGTACTAAATAAGCACCGGAAGTAGGGAATACTAATGAGCTAGAATTATCTAATAACATTAATATTGGGAAGAGTCCGAGAGGAAAATCTGGGGTACACCACTCACTCCACAACAAAGGATCGGAGGTGGTCTCCAAACTACCAAATGAATTGGTTATTTTGGAATGTGAGAGAGGTAAATAAACGACATAAACAGAGGAGATGAGGAATTTTCTGAAAATAAATCACGTCAAACTTGCTGGATTAGTCGAAACAAAAGTCAAGGAACTTATACTAGAAGTATATGACAAAGTATTGCTCCAAATAGGAAGATGGAAGGTAACTATCACAAGGCTATCAATGGTAGGATCTGGATCATCTGGGACCCCAACTTATATGAAGTAGAATGCATAAGAGAGGAAGCTCATTTGTCACAATGTCATGTGAAAGAAAGGCAAGGATCAATAGATTGTCTAAGGGTAAAATACGAGTAATCACAGTACACCTCTTTGGGAAGGACTGCAAGAGGTAGCTGTGGGAAATAACTTACCATGACTCAGTGACATGTTTCTTCCCCAAGATAGAATGTTACTTATGCTGAAATCAGAGACTATTCAGATTGTATTGCTAATCTATTATTATCTGAGCTTCAACAGAAAGGAGATTATGACACTTGGTGCAACAAATTGACACAATGAAACAGTAACCGCACTTGTATTTAACTCAACTTACAAGTAGTAGATGTATTGAAGTCTCTAGAATCAGAAATTACAAGGTAAAATGCATAAGTAAAATAGCTAATGATAGAAGAAGAAGGAGGTGAGGAACTTAGAAGAAATTGAGAGAGAAAGAGTGTCCACTTATAACAATCAAATAGCCTGTTGTGCAATGCTCCACTCATGTGCCTACTGTTTTGCCAATTTTACCCTTCTTCACGTGAACTTCCCCATTCCGAAACGTAATCCCCAAGTCTTAGGAGGAATGACCTTTCTAGAAGTCCTACATGGCAGTCCCATGTGCTCATCCTGAGTGGCGTCCTAGTCAATGATATTCTCATTCACAACTTTACTCCATCCCTGGAAAGCAACCTTGTCCTCAAGGTTGGACTCAACGAGATCCTCTGTAGTATGAACACTCAGATGCATAGGTGTCACATGTTGATCCGAAGTGCCAACTCAACGCTTCAACATAGAAATATGGAAAATAGAACGGATTTTTGCAGATTCAGGAAGTTCCAAGCGATAAGTGACGGGGCCAATGCTTTTTAACACCTGATAGGGCCCAAAATAACGCCTCCCAAGTTTATGATCTCACTGCAAGCGTAGAGTATTCTGTCTGAATGGTTTAAGTTTGACATACACCCAATCACCCACTTCAAGGAAGGTATCAGTCCTAGACTTATCAGCCAACCGCTTCATGCGGTTCTGAGCCTTCAATAAATTGTGTTTGAGGACGTGCAAGACTTCATTGTGCTGCAGGCGCCTGCAGCAGATAGGACTCAACCAGTTCGTTTGCAGTACTCCCGAAAATGTACCGGGCAACAGTAGGAGGTTCACGGCCATAGAGAGACTAAAAAGGAGTCATACCGTCTGAAGTTTGAAACGAAGTATTGCACCAAAATTCCGCCCATGGAAGCATAGCAACCCACTGGGAAGGCACAGTGTTATCAAAGGCGTGCTTTAAGCACGCTTAAGCCCTGAAGCGAGGCTCAAAACATGTTGAGCGCTTCGCCTCGCTTTATGTGCGCTTCAGTGTCGTCATCAAGGTTCTAAGGCAAACTTTTCCTTGCCAATGAGCCACTTATGAAGAAGTGACACTAAGCAATTGATATTTCACTTTATCAGAAAAAAAAATAAAAATTCTTTGGTCATAAATGTGTCATTCATGTTTATAATTATTAGTCTTGGACTAAACATATATATTTGTATTTTTTTCTCCCTTTGCGCCTTTTTACATTAAAGCCCACACTTTATTTGCGCTTAAAACCCCCATGGACCTTAGAGCTTTTTTGCGCTTTTTGCCTTTGATAACACTAAAGGCACCTCAGCAACGTAACAACGCAAATATTCATTTGTTAAGAGCCTCAGATTGTCCATCTGTTTGAGGATGATAGGCTGCACTCATTAACCTTTTATTTTATTAGCCTAATATATTAGGATAATGGTAAGGATTTTACTTAAGTCATAACTTCTATAGCATTTGAACTCACTTGAAGGCTGCCTACCACAATACATTAGCTTTTACGCACTAGTCACTAACACTAAGCAACTATAATATATATTTAACTTCAAAGTAGATCGAATACTAAATAAGTAGATGTTAGTAATACCTGGCTACAGAAGACGTGGCCATTGAGGCCACTCATAGGAAAACAATTTGTAGTGTTTTGTCTTCCGCCAAGCTTCTCCAAAATCATATACAAGTTCTGTCTTACGAGTTTTCACGTCATAAGAAATAACCTTGCCTTCTATTTGCAAATACAAGATGTGTGGAAGAGCAGGATGAAAAACAATGTTCTGAACCTTAGCAATACCGTCTCCAACTCTAAAATACTTGGGACATTTTTTAATTACAGTAGCAACATTTATAACATACTTTATAACCCATTCAGCATTATCTCGACTAGGAAAATTGTTGAGTCGCCAGCAAGTGATGGTTGTTGTCCAACGATTCGATGCAAAACAGAGTTCCCCGCCTGATAATCCAAGACAACAACTACAGGGATAATAGAAAAACAAGTTTTCAGGCAATTCCAAAGCCCAAAAACATTTGTTTACACTATCATAAATAGTGATCAATGTATAATTAAGCCAAAAGAAGATTCCATCAACTACACCAGCAGATGATAACAAAGTCTCATCCAAAGAAGGATACAATGCATGAGGTACATCAACGATTAGCTTATAATCAGTCCACACATCAATCTCTGAAGAGAAACTTTCAATTGTTATACTAGACTGATAGTGTTCGCTAATTACATAACGAACTATAGTAAACGAAACAATGCCATGATCTTCATCTACATTACAAGTAAATCCAACATAAGGATCATCCATAGAGATTGGAGTTTTAGGGACATCCAAACGCTGCCTTGTGGCAGGATTATAAACATAATAAACCCTCTGCTTACTTCTAAGCTTATTGCATAGTAGAAAACCATTGGAAGAAGTAACAATATACACTCTCTCACCAATAAAATTGACTGATTCATCCAAACTAGAACCGATTACAAGTGGTGATTCCTTTGATGAATAGAAGAAACAACTTTGGGAACGTTTCTCTAAGCAAAAGAAACCGAGTAGATAGGGTTCAGGCCACTGGAAACGACGCCTGTAAATTTCAGTAATATACTTTCGCCAATTCTTCGATATGCATTTAAACTTTGCTAGGGATTTTAAAGGCAAACGATCCAGTATGTTGATTATGATTTCTTCACAAACAAACAATTTGCATCGACGACCTCGTTTCATTATTAATACGCACGAATTCGATTAGTCAGAGTTGAAATATCAAATGTCTGGAAATAAAAATCTCAAACTATGATATTATGTAACTAATGTTACTGGAGTTAGGGTTTTTATCTTTACAAAATTACTCAACCAAATTTTACATTTTAAAAAAATAAACAACTTCACGTTTTGAATAGGACAATAAACTATCTTAATTTTTTTATTAATAACTAAAAATGAATTGGATTATTGCATATATTTTTAAATTAGATAGAAGTATTAGTTAGCTAGTGAGAACTTCTATCTAATTTAATACTCCCTCTATCAGTTTATATGATTCAATTTTTTGTTTCAAAAAGAATGACACTTTATTAATATATCGCTCACCCCATTTGCTATTATCCCCACAGTTGGATTTTCCTTCCCCCTTAGATTTGCCAATTTTTGCAATGATAGCATGGGTCACTATGAACTAGATCAAAATCATTCTCAATGTGTTCATAAGAAGTAATCTCATTTTTCTTATTGGATCCCAATAAAGATCAAAGATCATGAACAACCAATCCAATATAACAACTCAAAAGATAAAGAAGTATCATTGATCTCTTCATGTTCATTCCTAGCTCGAAATACAATTTCATCTTACCATTGCATTTAAGAAAACATAGGCAAGATTTCTATAATGAACAATACACTAGTGCAAAAAATCTTCTACTAGTGTCCTTTTGACATGAAACAACCTTTTGAAGAGAATTTGCACAAGCATGGTCTTAGGTGCCCATAACAATGAGATCGCAAATGATGCTCAATAATTACAATTGTAATATTAAGCATCTCTTAGAAGCTCTATATTGCTCAATATCTCTGGATAAGTGTCAATAACATAGCTCAAACTCTTCAAAAAGATGTCTCCGACTGTGTTGGTCCTCCAAAAATAGGACATTTTCAGAGGATCAAACATTGAGTGTGACAAAATTTTCAAGAGTCCAAGCAACACAGCTTAAAAGTAGGTAAACCCGGGGAGTGTACTACTGTCATGATCTGAGAAAATATATCAACCAGGCAAAACGACAGTGTTCCATAACTGAGATAAAGCCATGGCATGTCAAATAACTTTGGCAGATAACAATCTCACATACTGAAGGAAAAGTGAAACATCAGGTGACATGTCTTTATAGTTTACATTATGAAAAAGCCTAGAAAGACCATAGACAATTCAAATTACACAGGTTCTATCAAACATCGTTTCCCTGAAGACATAGCGAGTACTAAAATCTGCAACACATTGTGTAGTTCCTTCATGAAACCTAGTCGATGCAGCAGCCAGTTATTACCATGAACCCTCAGCACCAACAGTTGGATTCTGGAAAGCAGAGAAGTTCCAGAAAGTTTTCAATGAGTATGGCTGAGAAATTGTTACTCCCTCTTCTGTGATTTTTGCAATCTGCAAGTCCGAGAAACATCAGAATAAAATCACAAAGAAAGAGCAGACAAATCTCACAATTCTATTATCTAAAATGAGCTTTATGATGAATTCTGTATCAGAAAGGCAATCTATACATTCAATCATCCCATTCACCTCCAACTGTAAAGTTTGCAGCAAGTTTCTGTTTAAACTTTCCCAGCCAACAACCTTACAGTTATTTTTTCCCTATTTCAAGCTAAAGTGTAAAAACAAGAAATCAACCACAATAGATATCTACATGGAGCAAATCTAGGAAGCAAATGCTATGAACTTTGAAGATCAAAGTATGAGCTCTTCTGCTTCCACTAGAGCACACTAAACCTGTCTTATTGTTCATATCTAGTAGAGAAGATAATAACATCTAGTAGAGAAGTACCTCAAAAAATTTAAAAGAATGATTGGTGCCAGAAATAAATAGTGGTAGATTTTTATTTTTATTCTAGAAACGGAAAACAGTGATAGATTATGAAGATACAGAATCAGACTATAGTCTTGGTACTTGCAGGGATGACAACAGATGCAAAATTCAGAGCTTTAGACCCACAATTAAAACTATAAGTACCAGGAAACTCATAAACTACAGGTTTGACGAAAGAAGTTCAGGGTACACGTCTTGGCAAGTTAGAGGTGTCATTCTGATTTGTTCTTAAGCACTGACTTTCTACCCAAACCCCAGAAGGACTGTACCTGAAGCTTGTTGACTGCAGATCTGTCTCGATACAAAAGCACACGCATACATTTCTCCAATAACTTAACGCCCTCTTCATAACTCAAGTTTTCATGCCATTCGTCACGGAGAATGGGCCTTGCAAGGTGATTCCCGAATCCAGTAGCCACATGGTTGTCCTCGTAATGCACACCAATCATACTAACCTAAGGAATAAAAGAAAAAAACACAAGCATTATCAGTAGGGATGCAATTGAGACAAAGTGTCTAAAATTAAGCAAGACAATGTATTGTGTTTTACTGTTCCAAGATACTTCTGTCCATTTTTCACTCCACCAAGAACAAGTGAATTCCAAAGTGGATTGAACTTGTTGCGACGATTATACATCACACGGGTTAGGTAGTTATGCACTTCTTTGGGACCCAAGGAGTTTCCATCATCCCACATGTTGTCATACAAGCTGCATTAATGAAGCATTGAATCCCAGAAGTCACTAAGTAATTTCCAACAGACGCAGATAGGCGGAACTGTTGCCCATCAAAACTTATATAAACAATAACAATAAACAAGAATAACAGGGAGTAGTCCTCAGAAGGAAAGACATACATAAGCTCATCAAGGTACTTCATTATCTCCTGAAAATCACTTATTTCACCACTTGCACCAAGAAGGGAGTGCTTTCCCACAGGCTTTAATCGCTCCACACTCTTGTAACGTATCGTTGAACCATAGGAACCTGTAAACGGAAAAAACAGAAGATGACAACACATACTACATTATGTATCGGAGGGTGTATTTAACATCAGATAATATTAAAATGTGAAAAGAGAACGTCGTTAGGAGATCTTTTAATTCTCTATTCCTTTTCCCTAGTGATGAAACCATGTAATATACTTTCTTGAAAAAAGAGGAGCAATCTATGATATAGAAGCTAACCTCCCATGTCAGCTGCCAAGAGAATACCATCTTTGTACTTTATGCCGACAACTGATGTCCCAGTCACATATGGATACCTATTGAGAACAATACAAGTTAAAATTGCAAACATCTAGAGCACAGTAAGTAAAGAGTTATAAAGGAAAATTACATAAATACAATCCCAATGCACGAGTGAGCATATATCCATAAGGTTAAAATTTGCTGCATGACATAACTGGCACTCTTACACCTAACTACATCTCCCATGCATGCAAAGGATATGGTATATACAAAGAGCTGCACATCCCTTCCAACAGGCAGATACTCTCTCATTCAATAATTTTAATCTGTTATACGACTCTCCTTCTCACTACAACAATAATAACAACAACATACCCAGTGTAGTCCCATAAGTGGGGTCTGGAGAGGATAGGATGTACGCAGACCTTGCCCCTACCTTTGTGGGGTAGAGAGGTTGCTTCCGATAGACCCTCGGGCCTCCTCACTAAAGGATTTTAATACCTAGCTCATCCTCTGTAATGCTTTTGTTTTCACTTTTTGGTGTATATGAAGATTAAGTGCAACAACTTAAAAGCATAAGCAGCTACAACATCCCAGTGAAATCCCACCGGTAAGAGCATAAGCAGCAGAAACAGATAAATACAGTTTGCAAATTCCTTTCTGGACCAGATATATTAGCAAATTTATTTCAAGCCCAGATGTATTTGCAAATTCTTTTGTGGCCCGGACGTATCCTAGGAAGCAAAATCCATCAAGAGCCACACAAGATGTGATCTCAACTTAACCCCGCACCTCATTCCTTCTACTCAGAAAACAAAATTACAGGTTCATAATACCATAAGCCACAAAGACTGAGAACTCCGGTAAAGATCAAAAATCAATCATTTCGCATAGCAGAAATGTTCCAGAAAAATGTTGATGTTGTTTTTCTGAAATAAACTATTTTCAGCTAAAAGGGAAATAGATGTCACATATGAGCATAAGTCATTCTCCTTTATAAGTATTCAAACTCTAACTATCATCATTCGCTCAACTAATGCTTATACATTGTTGTCAATCTTAAATACTTACGAGTATCACTAGAAAATATCCGCATACACGTATATTCTTCCATCTTGTATTACTACCATATATCACATACTTTCACACCTAACCAAACACCGGCAAACGATCCAAAACATATATTTTCACTAAAAGAAACTTTTTTTCTAGTAAGAACATATTTCTACCTAGAACATTTTCCTCCATATCCAATGCTCTTCACCAGCCCCTTTATATACATAGGTGCATCTAGGATTAGATGCTAATGGAATCTGGATGTAACCCTTTTCTGTTACTGCATCCTAAATTAATAATGTCTACATATTAAACAGATTTTTTTAAGACAAATCCAAGGTCTGGAAACTTTGGACAAAAGCTATTGGATTATGCAAAACTCGTACTTTCTACTCTACCCCCGCCACTGTTAATGTTTATAAAACAACCAAATGTGCCTAAAGGCATCCCCACCACACAAATTAAAGTTCAAAAAACTCCGCCTGAAAAGCATTACTTTTGCTGGTAACTCTTGCAGTAAAAACATTCTTAAACATACATATTAACAAAGAGTTAACTTAAGCCTAGCTAATAGCACCCAGAAAAACACTCAACAACAACATACATAATGTAATCCCAAAAGGGAAGGGTAGTGTGTACGTAGACCTTACCACTGCCTTGGGAGGCAGAGAGGTTTCCTATAGACCCTCTGCTCAAAAGAACTACTAGGTGAAAGTTCAGGTAGCGAACCAACCAGCCAATTGAGCTACTAACAATAACATTCTGTGTTTCTTCTAATTCTTTATAAAATAAGAGCAAAAACCCTATTTCGTAAAAACATCAAACACACTCCAAATCAGATCTGTAAAATCTCATAAAACGCAAAGAGTGAAAGAGAGTACATACTGTGTTCTCTGAATATCAGATTCGGGACTCATTAAGCTACTTTTAGCCGGAGCTGAATCCATCACCTGAAAACATCATCATTTACACCAAAAAATTACAAAAAAATCAACGAATTTCTTCGATTAAACGCGGGATAGCACAAAAAACTTACATTCATCGTCGGAAATCGGAATAGTTGATCTTCGATCGGGGAAAAAATAGCAGAGTTACAGGACTGATCGGAGTTTTGTTTGTGCACTTTTCCCTTTGCACAAGAAAAGTTGGGGTTTGGGCTGAAAGTGAAATGGGCCTCCGTTTTCGGGACTTTCTCGTGTGTGATTTGCAATAGATAGACAGTTTTAAGGATATCATTTAAAATCTACTCAACTTTCATCTGAGTATTTAAATTTTAACCCAATAAAGAAATTAAAACTTCATACATTGCTTCCACTTTCTATATTTTTTTCTATGTAGATGGATCACATTTGAACCAATGCATACGATGTGATGGGGAGTTTCTAGCTATTGGTAATACTAGTTCTAGTTATGAGAGTGTTTTTTTTTACGATAGATGATATTCTAAAAAAGATTTAAATTGGGCCTTTTTATGTTTATTATAAAATGATATAGTGTTTTTTTTGTTTTTATGCTTAGAAATTAAGGTGGAGTAGAAGTATAAGAATAAAATTAAAACTTCATTCATTTTGATATAAAGTTAATTTTTGGATTGAAAATGTCAAACTTTACTTTTGCAAGTTTTAATTTTGGTAGTTGGTAAGTTTAATTTCAAACATTTGGGATCTGAATTCAAGTTTCATAACTTTGGAATTCAACTTCAAACATTTGAGGGCGAAAGTTAAATTTTGAGATTCATAAAATGTTTGATGTAGAAAGTCAAACCTGCAAATTTAGTTGTGTAAATATTATGGATCGAATGTGTTTTTTTACAATTAAGTTCATATATCTTCGTTAATTTTCTCAAAATAGCATAAATAATTTATATTTGCATATAACACCATGTTTGTTTATTCTCCATGCTTCTAACCACAAAAAAATGTCATTCAACTTCTTGAAAGTCTTTGCAAGACTTTTTTTTCTTACCATAAAAGTTTTTGTATCGACTTTCACAAGTGATAATAGCAATAAATTGCCTCAAATCAAAGCTAACATGTATCATGTATTTTTTATTTCACGTATTTCAAATTCAAAATAGTTGAATAATAAATCTAGTATATTATTTGTGTACTTTCACTCTCTTCAATTAGGGATGACAATGGAATGAAGTGGATGCAAGACGGGGCACGCTAATTTTAAGTTATGTGTGGCGGGTGCAAGTTGAAGATTATGCAGGGCAGGACACATATATAACGAATTTTACATAAATTTAAATAGAAGCTAAAAAAAATGTAACTCTATATATATAAATATTGAATGTTACTATTATGGATATATTTGAAATATAAAACCATATTCCGTGTTTATAAATTATAACATAGCTATGAGATTTGATGACTATTATGATCAAATTATTCAAACCGCATAATTTGTAATATTTTTTATCCTTTTCACTTTTTTCCTTTCTTTAGAGTGATGCATTAGTAGAATAATTGTGTGTTGATTCACCAACTATTATTTATATCTTCGAAGTCAATGGCCAAATTAAGAAAAATCATTAATATTAAGTGATGATCTTTATGGGGGATTGAAAATGAATTTTTTTTTTATTAATTTCTACGGGTTAAGCCTCAATCCGCTTCGCTCACCCTGTTACCATACCTATCTCTATCACAGTTTTCATTACTTTACCAAAGGGCTATTTGAATAGTCAACTTTTTTTTCCTGTACATTATTGTTAATTTTGATTTTTCAAAATATACAAGTATAAAAATCTAAAACACAATACTATAGAAAATCATAATATTAGAACGCCAAGTTGCAAATCTAACGAGGTTTATTAGGGTCGGTTTAATCATGCGATATGAAATTCTAATTTAAAATCATGAGATGAAGTTAAAGTTTTGCTTTTATATGCAGTTTAGATTTTTTATGTTGTATGTTTTCTCACAAACATAAAAAAAAAAAAAAAAGTTATAAAACTATTAAAATTATTTCAATTCTTTATACAATCTTACCAAATAAGCAAATATAAAATTGCATAATACACTATCAAAGTGCTCACCCGAAGGGCAGAGGCTTTGGCAGATGTTGTAGCGGTAATAAGTCCTCATGAAAGTTTAGTATCGCAACAGCAAATTCGTCCAAAGTTGGGGTATTTTTCACACCCTTATCCCTAAATTTTATTTACATATGAAATAAATGGTTAGTAAATATAAACATGGTGTTGTTTTTACAAAATATAAATTCGTGGATCAATTTTTGTATTCGGAAAATCTCAAATCATGATTTGAAATTCCCAAATCATGCTTTTTACAGAATTAGAAATTTCATCTCATGATATGAAATCAACTTGAAATCTCATATTCAAACGTTGATTTCATATCACGATATCAAGTTATTTGTCCAAACACCTACTTAGTATATATAAACTGAATCAATTAAAAGTTGAAACATAACATCCATTATAAGGACTTTTGAAACATCAAAACATCATTGTTACAGTTTGTTTGGATGATTATCAAATATTATTTCATAATACATTATATCATTATTGTATTATATTATACTACTATATTATTTAGTTAAATATAATATTTGAATTTATTATATTTTATTTTTTATTATTACACATTATCAATTTAAAAGATAAATCCAAAGAGAAGTAAAATATATAATAGAGTCACTATAAAAAGAGTAGGTTAAAAGATAAAATAAATTTATTAAATAATAAACAAATAAAAAGAAAAAACATTGTTAATGACTCGATTACATCAAATCTGATACATAAAATATCATTTTTCTTTTTTACGTAACATTAAAAAATAATAATACAATACAATAAAATATAACTAACAATCAAAACAAACATTATTATATCATACAATATAGTTGGTAACAACCAAAAAATGTCTTCAAAATTGCTAGATGCACATTGGTCAAATTATTATTTTTGTATACACAAAGACTTCTAAAGAGTCATCTAATCGGACGGCTGAGAAGAGTTCTGATTTTTCAAAACTTCCAAATACTACCAAATGTGAAACCTAATTTGATCCACCTCCTCGTTTTCTTGGCCATTAGTGACGTGGGGACCACCAATCATAAATTCATCTTCCTCACAATTTAATTGTCCTTTTCTATTGAATATTTACAAAAATTTATATTACTTTATCAAAGTTAAGTGATGAATAAGCTCACATAAATATACGAGTCAGATTTACGTATATTTTATCCTTTTTACATATGTATTTATAAGACTACGATGGTGTGTGACCACATATTCTCAAATATTTTTGGAGAGTTTCTGCATGCATTTGATTATAGAATTTTGGAGAAATATTTGACTTTTTCAAAAACCATAATTATATCTTTAATTTCTAAAAATTATTTAAATTCAATAAGGTTTACAATAATTGCATACTGCGATGATTCATTGATTCAAGATAAATAATTACTCATTAAAAACAAGTTGTTCTTTTTAATAGAGTTGGTTGTAGATAGATATTAATCGTGATTAATGAGTAATGAATGTTTTTATAAAATATGAAAGTTTAGGATAATTTAAAAAAAATTCCGAATACTAGAATTTGACCCATTGTCTGATTTTTTCTATCAAGATATTTGCCAAGAAACGACAAGTTATATAGCTAAATACTAATTACTAAGTTTTTTTCAAATATTGTTGTGGCCAAACTGCACATATATATACGAGACATTTGATAAGATATATTAGAAAAAATAATATATGTATAATATTTGTATTATTTATCACCTTGTTTGATAATATTTTCATCATATGTACAATTATACATCCTATTAACTATAAAAATAATTACAATATATAAGTATATAAGGTCTGAAAATTTAGTATAGTTCAACGAAATAGGGTTTGAAGAAGATATAATGCATGCAACCTTTATTTTATATAAAAAAAGGTTTGAGGATCTAAAGTAGTCCAACAATATTAATTATGAAAGAATATAATGTACACAAATTTTATGTCAAAGGTAAATAAATTATTTTATGAAAATATATTTATTTTTTGAGTTGGTGCGAATATTGGGGGAGAAGTACGGAGGGGGGCGATAGTATAAAGGCAAAACAAAAAGAGAAGTAAGAGCAGGATACGGCCACGTACACGTGAGCACATAGAATAAAAACCCGGATTTGTTATCACAAATTAAACCGGATTTGATAAACCATATGATACGTCCGGAACTTTTGGTTAGTAGTAATTCGAGGATAGCTTCATGCCGGTTTCGGTCAAGAGAAATCGCCACAATTGTGAAGAGGTAGACGGAGAAGACGAAGAAGAAGAAGGAAGAGAGAGAAAATCTGCCGCCGCCGCCATCACCACCACCACCTCCGCCGTCGTTGCGGTGGAGTCTCTCTCTAAAACCCTCATAGATTCATCTAATCCAGGTACTAAACACCTCCTTAAGCTTATTGCTAGAGAAATACAATTTTTTTTTTCTTATGAATTGACTTTTTTTTAACATGCATAGTTTTTTTGTGTGTATTCCTGATCGAAGTATTTTGAGGTTTACTGTTTTTTTTTTTACTTCCATTTTTGTTTAGATCAATATTTGTTTGGACATTGGATGGATTGATTTTGTGTGGCTGATTAATTGGATAGTTCGACTACGGAGTAAGGTTTGTTTGAAGTTGTGTGTACCAGCGGAAGAGTGTAAAGATGGATTTGGTTGCTAGCTGCAAGGTAATTAGATTTAATTCTGTTGTTGTTGTTGAACTGTTTGTTTTTAATTTTTTTGGTGCTAATTGTGAACATTGCTTAGAGTTGTTTAATTTTCATATGTTGTGGCGGCTCGACTCTTTGTTGAAGCAGTGAAATGCTTGGATAGTTTTAGTGTGATATACCTTGCTGCTTGTGATTAGGATTAGTCACCAATAAGTACTAAAATATCGGATGAACATACAAAACTTAGAAAAGGAAGATTTTGGAGAAAGTGATCATACATAGTAAAGATAAACATTGATTCTGGCGTTTATGCACCCCAAATGTACCTCCCTTGTCAGTAATTATATGGTTATGCGGCTTGGTGTGTTATGTGTCAAATTGATGTTGCATAATGTTATGATTCTAAAATAGAAATTAAGTAGTACTGGTTTCTAGAAATTGATGTTTGTATAGGTTCTGCTCTGGAAGTGGTTTACAGATCAGTTTTTGTATCAATGTACTGAATACTGTGTGCTGCTGGGAATCCCTGTTGTTCGCCCATCAATAAATGGACCATTTGTTTTGGAGATACCAAGACAAACCTTTTGTGTATTGGTTGGTTTTGTTGGTGACGATTAATTGTATCTTATAGGATAAATTGGCATATTTTCGGATAAAGGAGCTCAAAGATGTTCTGAATCAGCTTGGTCTTTCAAAGCAGGGGAAGAAGCAGGTTTGAAATTTTTCCATGCATTTTTAGAGTTGCTGGTTGAAACACAGCTTCCTTGCTTTTTGTTTAAGTTGCTGGCTGATGCTTTCACCTTTCATACCGTGCTACATTATCACTCTGAGAGGGAGGTCTGTAATATTGATTGTATTGTTTTCCATGGTTATTGCAATTTTTATGGCATGCCCCCCTCTTTATCTATATTTTGATTAATTTAGGGCTCTCTGCACATGCTGAGTTTAGTTAGTTTTTCTAGTCTGTTGTTGGCAAAATGATAAAATGATGTTGCCGTTGGAGCCGTCTCTTCTTTCCTTGAAATAGGAGGGCTTTTCTTTTCCTTTTCTCTGACTAACACATTAATTAATAACCTATTTGGCCAAAGTTTTTGCAAGGAAATGAGTATTTTGAAGTAGTAACAAAAGCTGAAACAAGCAGCCTCTCCTGAAAGCAAGTGGTTTTGGTTTTTTAGGACTAGATTACCCAAATTAAAAGTTCATCTCCGCCAAATGAACTAGTGTTGTAACTTACCTTTCGTTATTTGACACTTGAAAGCACTTTATGAAAATGTTGTCCAAACACGAATGACTAACAAAAGCACTCCTCACATGATTTAGCCAAACAAAAAACCAGTACTCTCCCAAAGCATTTTTTTTGTAAAACCACTTTTAGTAAGAAGTACTTCTCAAGTAAGCTGCCAGTAAAAACACTTTTGGTAGGAAGTACTTCTCAAATAAGCTGGTTTCGGCAGCTTGGCCAAACAAGCTTCAAGTCTTAGGCTGTCTTCCTTCATGCCAATTGTTCTTTTTCTTTAGCCTTAGCATCAACATTTTATAGATTCATGATTATGCATAGACTGGTTACATTCCTGCACAACACATGTTACATCGATATGTTAGTTTGATGCTTGACACTTGTATTTGGTATTGCAGGACCTTGTTGATCGCATATTAGCTACACTCTCTGATGAACGAGGTGAGCATCTCCATTTCTTGCTTGAAGAAGCTGTTGGGGAAATGTTAGACACGTCTGGTTTGTTGGTGGTTTTCTTTGTGTTTCACCATTCTCTGTTTTCATTTACTTTTTTTTTTTTATATGCCAATCTTGTACTGGAGTTGCTAAAGATACAGAGTCATTCCTCTTGTTTTTTTTTTTCAATTTGATGTAACAGGTTTCCTCACTATTCAATCTTAACTAATGTATCCTCAGTCCACCACATAAAAAATCTTACCCATTTTTCATAACTAGATCTTCCCACTGTCTTGGTGGACATTGTATGATAACAACAACAGCAGCATACCTGGTGTTATCCCACAAGTGTGGTTTGGGGAGGGTAGGATGTATGTAGACCTTACTCCTACTTTTGTGGGGGTGTGATGATAGTGAAATTGCTTAAAAACTGAAGCACTCATGCACTTGTTAATTGTGGGTTTCTTCTAGTGCGTGTATGTGTGTTTGTGTGTATATATATACATGACATGAAAAATAATAATATATATGTATCTTGCTCTTAGCTAGAAGATGTGTTTGAACACACAGCCTTTTGATAACCGATTCTCACATATTTCTTCGCTGCTGAACAGCTTCAGGATTGTTCCCAAAGAGAAACAGTGTTGGGAAGGAAGACGTTGCGAAACTTGTTGATGACATTTACAGGTATAAAGCAGTTTCAATCTCAGGACACACTTATCTAAAAAGGGGAAAATGGACTTTGATGTTTAAGACCCCTATCCCATTATTCAATCTGTTCGACATGTTCGTCAACAATATTTCCTTATAAACTTAAGATTTAAGTGCAGAAGGAAGATTTTTTGCCTCTTAATTGGTACTCGAAGAAATTCTTCATTTTTGTGTATAGTGACGAGTGATCTTTCTTCGTAACAATAACATACCCAACAAGCACAGGGTACCTAGTGTAATCCCACAAGTGGAGTCTGGAAGGGTGGATGTACGCTGACCATACTCCTACCTCTGTGTGTGTGGTGGGGGGGGGGAGGTGGGGTGTAGAGAGGCTATGTCCCTATATACCCTCCACTTTAAAAAAAAAGTTCAAGAAGCAGGGTTGCAAGAAAAATATGACAACAGAATAGCAAGATACAAAGCAAGACTATGCAACTACTAAATACTACTAATAATGAGAAGAGGAGAGGAAGAAGCTAGCCCTCTACCTCTCCCACATTAAGTGCGACAACACTTTGGTATCTACTAACTTTCTACCTTAATCAATGACTTCCAATGCATAGTGATCTTTCTACGTCTGCCAGAAAAATGCAGGTGTCTGGGGCAACGGGGGCAACTGACCTAGCATCAAAGTCACAAGTTGTCTCGGATACCAGTAATGTGAAGTTGAAAGAGGAGATTGAAGACATTTACCACATGAAAATTCGCTGTGTGTGTACAAGCTCATTACAAACTGAAACAATGATTCAGGTTTTACTTCTGCACTAATTTCCCTTATATCTTTTACTCGTTTTTATGAACATGCATATCTTATTTTTTGCTTACCAATATGCATATCTTCAATGTATTATTTTGAGTGTGCAAACATCCTTTTGAGCTCTGATTCTCTTTCAAAAGATGTACCAAATCTGCTTATGCACTGCAAAGCTGCGTAATTACTTATAATATTTCCTAGTTGGACCTGTACAGCATTGCATCTTTAACAGTGTAGACTATCATGCTTATCTGTAAATTGCATTTGTGTTGCTATTATGATGAAGTTGTGATTTCAGCATAAAGTATGCCTTTTTGAAAAATAAATTCTGCCACGATGAGGGGTGCACTAGACATGGTGTCATCTTGAACATTTGAAGCTTCGGTTTCTTGTACTTGATGTATCACATTTGTGTCTCATGATGTAATCATGCTTGCAGTGTGAAGACAGAAGATGTCACACATGGCAACATATTCGTTGTGTTGTCATACCAGATAAGCCATTGGAGGGTGGTGATCCACCGATTCCGCCTACTACTTTTTACTGTGAAGTGTGCAGACTGGTTCGTGCTGACCCGTAAGTGTCACCTTTGGTGTTCAATTCACTTTTATCGCTTCCTTTTACACGAGGGATTGTGTGATTTGGCTGCATTTCCATTTACTGGAGTGTTGCATTGTATTTGTGGCTATGGAGGATTTTTCTTGTCAAATAAATTGTGTTCTCGAAATGTCTTAGATGTCAAACATGCAAAATTTAGTTGTCTACTTACTATATACATACTACAGTTCTCTTCAACTCATAAAAGGTGTCTCCTGACATTGCTATTATTTAAAATCTTTGATATCTTAAGAAGAACAATTTGACCTCAAGGCTACAATTTGTTGCTTTTACCTCTCTGAGATGAGCCAATGTATTGGAGCCGTGGATAAGAAAAGTGGGCTGGCTCTCCTTATATTATGTAGAAACCAAGGGGTTGTGATGGGTATAGGGGCAATCTTGTACCATCTGTAAGTACAATGACGCGATCTAGTAGTTGAGACAGTTGTTAGCATTAGCTGATTTGAGAACCTTAAATGATGTAACTTTTATGTTATTCTATGCAATTGCTCTGAAATTTCATTTGGGTAAAAACATTTTGCCTTGTATTGAACTTTTCACATTCATAGCATGTGAAGTTTATAACTTGTTATCCATAAGCCTGGTAAACATGTGGGTGCTAACCTGGGATTTTCAGTGCATGGCAGTAAGACCTGACACTTCATTTACCATGACTATGGATACTTATATGACCACTTTGATGCGGCTTTACTTTGTTACATACAGGATTTATATGGTAATGCTTGTTTCACCTTCCATAACTGAATTCCCTATATGCAGCTTCTGGGTGACAATGGGACACCCTTTGTATCCTGCAAAGTTGGCCATTACAAGCGTTCCTGCCGATGGGTTAGTTACCTGCAACTTCGTTTCTGATGTCTATCCTGTTCTTTATTATTGCTGCACCTCTTTTTGCTTGGCTTAATTTGTTTATGGGGTTAGTTCTGTGAAGATTCGGGACATGCAGTTTCTAATGCCTGTTCTTGCTACTATTAATTGAGAGAGATTTTGGTTTATGTTTCCCGGAAAAGATGTCAAAGGATGACCTTTGGTTTCCACAAAGTGATTGGTGCATTTCCGTATTATCCTCACTATTCCATGGGGATGAGTGTGTGGTGGGATGGGAAGCCAAAAAAGAAATGAAAAAAAGGAAAGCAGTTTTTCTATAACCTACTTTTGATTTAAGGGCAAGTCATTTGGTGGTTAGTGAATTTCGAAAATTGGTGAAAAGACTCCAAACACTAGTTTAGTCTTGTATCTTGTGCATGCAAGATTTTAGTGTTTAAGTGCAAGTCTTGGATCTGTTTGCATCTGTATTTATATGTTTTCCCCTAGGTCAGAAGTTTGTGCAATTTAAGGTGATGAAATCATGTAATAGCTTGACCATTTTAAGTTAGCTTCAACCTTTATGTGAGAACAGGTTATCAGTTTGAACTTCCAGTTGCATCCAAGATAGATTGCTCTTTTGAAATGTATGATTTTGCCTTTTTTTGTTGTCTGCTCGCTGATAGAGTTTTTGGTGTGTGACATGTGTAAGCCTTTTCTGTCTTTTGTGGCAAATGGTCCCATGAATGTAAGAGCCAGGATTCTCAGATAACTGTTGTTAAGAGGATTTATGCTTCTATTTTCCTCACTGAATTACTTGCTCTATCATCCACATGGCATGTTCTGCTTTGTTATTGTTCTGTATTTGTAGCTAAGCAAGTATGTAATTTCTTTCCTAATTACCCATCTCATCTGTGAATTTTCAGGACGAACCCTGTGCAGAGTATTGAGAAAACATTTCAGATCACTAGAGCTGACAGAGACTTGTTGGCAAAACAGGAATATGATCTCCAGGTTGTTGGTTTTCCTGGTGATGGTTTAAGATAAAGAAGTCCTTTTATATTCATTGTGTTCGTTCTTCAAACTTGTCAGGCTTGGTGCATGCTTCTCAACGACAAGGTACAATTTAGAATGCAGTGGCCTCAATATGCAGATTTGCAGGTGAATGGTATGCTCTGTCCTATGTTGCTTCGGTTTTAATCCTGATCCAATTGGAAGTAAATGCTGAAGTTATGTTCTTCTCAATAGTTTTCTTCTTTCATGGGAAAAATATAATGTCTTGTGTTTTCTCTCAAGTTCGTAGTTTCTTGGCCTTAATAAGAACTCGGAGGGGTGAGGTAAACATGATATTGTGTTCTGGGATTCTTCTTACCATTCTTAACTTAAAATATTGTCTACGCATTTTTTTCCCATGTATTCTTCTGCAAAGACTCAATTGCCATAAATCGAGTGAAGATTGCATTTACAATTTTTTTTGGGTCTAGAATATCTTTCCCTTGTGCATTAACTTCAGTTGAATCTCAACCAACAGGGGTTCCAGTGCGCGCGATAAATAGACCTGGCTCTCAATTGCTGGGTGCTAATGGTCGAGATGATGGCCCTATAGTGAGTATTAATTACATGCACTTCTGTTTCTGCCTCTTTGAAAGTGAATTGTTGTGTGTGTGTGTATTTGGGTGTGTGCACTTCCACTTTGGTGTGTATATTTATCTTCGAGTGTTGTGTAGGCATGCTGAGATTGAATAAGTAGCAAATCTTATTGTCCCATATGAACTCCAAATAAATGTGTGAAGTGTAATGCAAGTTTTCACAATTGATTGGTCAAATTGGTCTCAGAAAAGTTTTTGGGATAAATCATTCAGCCTTCTTTTTTTCTTTCCAGGAACATTTACTGCAAAACTGTAGTTCATTTTATAGACATTTCTCTCAATTCACACCTTACCATTTTATCAGATCACACCATGCACAAGAGATGGAATCAACAAGGTCACATTAACAGGATGTGATGCTCGTGTCTTTTGCTTAGGGGTTAGACTTGTGAAGCGGCGTACTGTTCAGCAGGTAGTTAAGTTTGATCAACATTATGCATTATGTAGATTCTCTTGCAAAAAAACCTTTTTTAGCTGTTGTTTTTTAGTATTCAGTTGAAGTCTTACTTTGTTAACAAGTCGATTATTTTTTAGCTAAGAGCACACTAGTCAGATGTCAAAGGTATTTACAATGTATGAATATAGCTCAACCACCACACTCATCTATCAAGTAAGTCCAACAACCGATATAAAAGGCATTTTTCCTTGCACCACAAACATAAATGAAGGAAAAGACTGTTTCATTACTTTCCTATCCCCCCCCCCCCTCAAATTATCCCAAGGAGAGCTTGATCTTAGCCTAAAGGCCGAGAAATTTATTTTCTATGGAGAATTTTGTCTTAAAATTATCCAAAGGAGGCACAGCTGCATTGCTCTTAATGCTGCCTTTGTTTTACTTTGATCTACTCGCTGTGACCTGCTGATAATACTTCCTCCGGCTGGTTATTGCCTCAAGAGGCTGAGATACTACCCAATTGATATTAAATGGCAGAGAGCACAAGTGTCCAGAAGATGAGGCAAATTTGTAATATATAAGGACACAATTTATGTTTTTCCCATCCTGTGCCTGTATAGTACCATCTCACAACAATCCGCCTCTTCTTCCAAAATATGTTTGGTGAGTACTTACATTTCAAGCTCTGCACATTATATAAAAAAAAAAGCAACTTTCAGCGGCACCTTGGCGTTTCATAACGTCTTTACTATGGTATAATTTCTCCTCAAAATGATTCTATTTCCCTATTCCCACCCACCGGATCATGCGATCTTCTGCCTCTCCCTCTACTGAGTATTCATACATCAGTTGTAGGAGCTTGTAAACCTTGTCATGTTCTGATCTTGGATGGCTCTATGAAGTTTATATCCCACTAGATCCCATTGTTATTCTTACCCAGATAATCAGTTCATTATCATTTGTCAAACCAAAAACATGTAGAAATGCTATTTTCAAAGTCGTGTGCCCCACACTAAATGTGAACATAAAGAAAAAACATTGTTTTTGACAATGTAGCTGTGTAAACCTATGAATTTGTAACTCCATTTTCCACAACATTACATCAATAATCCTTTACATGTGAGAATATCTATTGATTTATGTTTCATTTATGGTGGTTATAGCCCTTCTCATAGTGCATTCTAATGGGATAACTCCAGATCCACTTCTTTAGTATTGCATCATTATAGGTGGGCTACTCTTGACTTCTGTAAACCTCTTTGATAGGTGAATCTTTTTTTCTTTTTGTCGAATAATATTTCATTTTTAACAAGGGAAAAAATATCATTTCAGTTTCCTCTCCGTTCCTTCACAGGAAAAATCATTTTCTCTATTTCCTATTGCTATTGTTGACGGCATATACAAATATGGACATGTAGTACTACCAGTACCTTGATACGCTTGAATGAATTGATTTCAATGGTATTATCTTTTCGTCTTGGAAAAAATAGTGTCTTCCAACAAGCACCCTAGGGTGTGGCCCGGGGGCAATGAAGTGGGTTGAGAACCATGAGGGTTCAACTTCAAATCCCAGCAAGAGACGAAAAAACACTAGGTGATATCTTCCCATATGTTCTAGCCTTGGTGGAAGATACCGGTACCTGTTGCTGGTGGGTGGTGGGAGGTGGCACATATCTCGTGGAATTAGTCAAGGTGCACATAAGCTGACCTAGATACCATGATTAACTTGTAGATGGTGTGTCCATTTTACGACCACAAACTCTTGCCAATTTTGGATCTCTTGTAGCTCCTCCATTAGTACAAATTCTGTTTTGTGTATATTGATATTTCTTTTTTCTTTTTTTGAAACTGGTAAGGTTGTATTCTTCAGCATTAAGGGCATGCTGGCCACCATCAAAAAGTGTCAATTACAAACTTCCTATCAAATCTACAATCTGATCTGTATCTACTATACACAACTGTTTACACCAAAAAAGTAGAGATACTATACAATTCCATTTGACCTTGTGTATGGAATTGGATCTATTGTCGAAACATCTACTGATCCTTTCCTTCCAAACTGACCACCATATACATGATGGTATTAGCCTCCACCATCTCTTCTGGCTCTTGGTACCTCCTCTCCTTACCCAGCTCTTCAACACGTTTGATGTACGTTCTGGCATTGCCCAATTCAGATTTGAGA
>JAJOOO010001543.1:0-36597 GCA_029582685.1 Solanum piurae | reverse complement strand
CTATTATGGTGTAAAATAACATGTAGTAGGTGTGTTTTATGCTGTTGTGCAGTTGGTTGGACTGCCATGGCAAAAAAAGTTAAAGATCAGTCTTTTCCCTGGCTATTATGGTGTATCCTAAGTTGTGTGGACTCTTCATTTTTGCTGCCGTACCATGTCGACATGACACGGGTGCGGGATACATGTGGGATTTGGTCAAACCACATCAGATACTTTAACCAGAGTCTATGGTCAAATTTGGGGAAAAGAGATTTTGATTTCTCAAAATAAAAGATAAAATAGATTTAAGACATGAGAAATGGCATACCTTCAAAATTGTAGTCCTTTTGTCTCCTTTTTAGCTTTTCCTCTTGGTCAATATTCGTTGCTTCAAGTTTCAAGCCAGCCAGAGAGAAACTAAGAATTCAAGTGGTTTTGTTGTTACTTCTGGTTGATAGTACCAACGATCTGTAAGGAGAGTTGGTGGAAGGCCTTGAGTGATTTTCTTTTTCTTTTTCTGAGGGAAGAACCAGAGAGCTTGAAAGAAGAAGGGTTCTTAGGGAAGACGACTTAAACGTTTGGATTTTTTTAGCCGAAGCCCTACACCCGTATCTCTACTTGGATCTGGACCCCTGAATCTTAAAATTTAGATTTTGCCAAATCTAACCCTCAGGTTTGCATTGCCGTGTCGGATACTAGCACTCGAGTCCGAGCAACTTAGGGCGTATCTCTTGCAACTCAAATAGTAAACAAGTGCACATTTATCTCTTAGTTGTGAGAAAATCTTCTCCAGAGAGTCACGAAAGAAATCTTCTCATAAGTTCCCCTCTCTCACTAAGATGTGAGAAAATCTTCGGATTTACTAAAATCCCCTTACCATAATTCTTAGAGAAATGATAGTGGAAATTTTGATTCGCTGAAAATGAATGGTGAAATTGGTAAGTTACTGTTTGATCTCATAAATGCAACATTATCATGCTATACTTAAGATGTCTAATCTTACTGAGGCTTCTTTATACCTGTGCTATTGATGGACAAGTGAAGCTGCCGGCCAGTTTTCTGCCTTGTAAACTGAATCTACTAGCATGAGAATTGTTACTCCCTCTGGCCCAATTTATGTGGCTCCTTTTTCCGTTTAGTTTGCCCCCCCAAAAAAGTCACCTTTCTATAATTAGAAGCAATTTAATGTTGCTTTTTAATTCTCAAAAAAAAATTTAGAAGCAATTTAACTTTAAAATTCTCCTTTTACCCTGTATGAAATGATTTATAGCCACACAAATATCTAAGATTTGTTTTAGACCACTAGTTTGAAAAGTGTTCCTTTTTTTCCTTAAACTTTGTGCCAAGTCAAACGGTGCTATTTAAATTAGGACGGAGGGAGTATTTGAGTACATCTACAACTGAGGTGAACTCAGGTTAGGTTTAAACTGAACACTAGTTGGTATCACATTTAGGGATCCTCTGCTGCCATTGTGTTTGTCAAAATTAGTAGTAAAAAATTGTTGCTTTGAAGCTTCACTTTGGGAGGTTTCTCTCTTCAAAAGTGCTGTCAAATTGTATCTGTGGTTTCCCCTTTCTGTTTTTATGAAGTTTTGGTATCTTTTCTTTGCTATTTTTCCCCTTTTTCTTTATTACTAAATGACACCAAGAAGTGAATTGATTTTGATAAGACATAAACTTCACTTTAGTCAATACCGCAAAAAAAGATAAAAAGGAAAAGAAAACTGTTACTAATTAATGTCCATTTCCTGAAAAAAGGTACCACCTTAATTTTTTTCGTCACTTCCTCTGTTTTTTGTCACTTCCTCTATCTGGACATCAAGTTGGGATGAATGGAGTAGGTAATTGGAGCTGTTTCCGCGTAAAGCGTTTCCCCCTCCTTTTCCCATGTAGCAATAACATATAATTCATTGGTGAAAGGATTTGAAGTTCTTTTCTTTCACACATTAAAAACATTTGAAATGACTTGATATGTGTTTACCATCTGTAAACTGAGTATAAATATTATTATTAAAAGGACTTTCTGAAAACAAATAGAATAAAATAAAAGATAACGTAGCTTCTAGACTTGGCGCACATGTCTGCTCGGACACCAGTGTCATAAAAAGAAAAGTAGCTTCTGGCCTTTCACCAGTCTCTCACCAAACTAACTTTACAGGAACACTCAAATGTTTTATGGTCTTAGCATGCATGTAAGACTGAATGTTGTCCTGATTATACTGATGTTTAGTTATAATAATAATAACTATTATTATTGGTATTGGTATTGTTGGTGTTGTTGTTAGTGCATGTGGTGATGCTTGTATTGTTGCCTCGTTCCAATTTTATAGTTATTTAATTAGCAGATCTGGAAAGTACTACGGGCTTAGAGGAAATTAGCCTCTGTGGAATAAACATTTGAAGTATCCTAATTGTTCTGTCTCACTTACAAGCACTTGATTAGTTACATCTTTGCATGAGATATTTTCTGTGGCGATTGGTGATATTCAGTCCCTAGACCTAACGAGGGACTCTTTCTTACTTCTTTCTCAACTTGTCGATTTAACAAATTTTGATGTCTAGCTCTTTACTCAGTTGGAAATGATAATATTTGTCAGTTTAATTCATGAGTTGGTGATCTTTTTTCTCAACCAGGGAAGGATTCCGCTCCAGATTAGAAAACATTGTGCGTGGTCAAGTAAGCAACAATTCTGAAAATTCATCTAATAGTAGGAACAGTGATTCTAGAAATAATCAGACTAATGCACATCCTTCACAGGAAGTCGAGAATGAAAATGGTGAACAAATGCAGACCAGCGAGCTAGAGAGTACTGTCCATCAGTTGCCTGATCGCAGTGAGAATTCTGGTCAGAGTATGAATCAACAACCTCCTCCTAATCAAGGAAGGGATCGAGTGGAAGCTGTTGTTGAATCTGAGGAAGGAATACAACGTAATTTAACATCAAATGATTCTAATATATGGACTGAAGAGACCACAGAGAATGTAAGCAGGAATTGGCAAGAAAATCCATCAACTGCTAGGTCCCTTGAAACAACAGCGTATGTGGGGAGAGCAGAACATCGTTTCCCAGAAAATCAGGAGGTTTGGCATGAGGATGCCTCACGAGAAGCTGTGGAGTCTTGGTCAGCAGGACCTTCTGATCCTCCACGAATGCGGCGTCCTGTCCCGTTAAGGAGAGTTAGTAGATTCCACCCACCTGATGATGATAATGTGTATAGTATGGAACTTAGAGAGCTTCTTAGCAGGTAAAATTTATTTCTTGATTGTGTTTTCCCACTCCATGCCTTCCTAGGCATATTTTTGGTCTGTTGTTTATTGGAAGTCTTTGTTGGGTAGGAGGAGTGTTTCCAACCTTCTTCGCAGTGGTTTCCGTGAAAGTTTAGATCAATTAATTCAGTCATATGTGGAAAGGCAAGGCCGCTCTCCTATTGATTGGGATCTGCATCGGAATTTGCCTATTCCTGCTTCACCTGAAATGGGTCCGGACCAGCAGAATGATGAGCAAATTGATGATCAGCAGGATGGAGTTGGGCGGCCTTCAATTGTGCTACCCTCTCCTCCTGTGCCACCACCCCAGCCACTTTGGCATCAGGATTTGCATCACTCAGGTTGGCCACGTCATGCAGTGCATCGTTCTGAACTTGTAAGTCACCTGCTTCATCCTGCTTATCAAAAAAGCAAAAAAAAGAGAAGATATTGATTCGTTCTTGGAGTTATATGCTTCCATTCAGCATCAACTGTGATATATATGATAGTATTGATCTTGATACCTAATGCGTGTAATTTAGAAAGAAGACTTGGGTCTAACACATACGAAAAATGAAAAACTACTCTGGGTATATTCTTTACTGATGGGTGATTGGCGCCATGATCTTTTGTACTATCTTTTCTGTTCTCTTTATTTTACCAAGTTTTCAGAAATCAGCAATCTGTGCTTACCAGTATCAAAAAGGAAATCCTGTTTAAGTTGATGTATGTTGCCAATGAGAAAAGCAGATGATATTCTGATCATGCCAGGTGATTGATAATGGTTTCAAATTATCACTTTTTTTTCTTGTAATAATATACAACAAAAAATAAAATTAGGCTACACGTACTCTTTAGCAACTAGTGATAGTGAAGCAACATGTTCCAAGATCCTTTGAACCATCTTTTCCAATTTTGATGATCTTCCTAATTTTTCACAATTCTGGTAGTAAGACCTGTATTAGAAAAGAGAATGCATCTTGGTTGGTGCTTGTCGTGAATAAGAAGAGATTTTGTTCTGTTTAAGCCAGACAATTGGTAATTGTTTTAAATTATTAAGTTTGTATGGCACAATCTACATCTTTTATAAAAATACAAAAGTCGTATGTCACTGTATTATGAGCTTACTTTGTGCTGTTCTGGAGCAGGAGTGGGAAATGATTAATGAACTTAGATCAGACATGGCAAGACTGCAGCAAGGCATGAACCACATGCAAAGAATGTTAGAATCCTGCATGGATATGCAACTGGAGCTACAACGCTCTGTCAGGCAGGAAGTTTCAGCTGCTTTGAATCGATCAGCTGGTGGTCAAGGTATGTTTGTCAACCTATGGTGTTATGAAATGTTAATGCTGCTTATAAATGTCGAACATCTCCTAACCCCTGTTTTACCACACCACTTTTTTTCCCATCTGATTGGGTTTGGAATGCAAATGTAAACCAGGGGCTGCAGAGACCTCAGTCGATGGTTCTAAGTGGGGCAACGTGAAAAAGGGTACTTGCTGTGTTTGTTGTGATAGTCACATCGATTCCTTGTTGTACAGGTAAGAGTCATATTTTGCAATCTAATGAATCTTAACTGGATTCAACTTGTACATACTGCTAGTGTATAGAATTTTCTATTATTAGTGTATTTAACCTGTTTTACCAGTGACCTGCCCTTTCACCTAGGCTACTAATCCCACCGACCTTTTTATGGATAGTGATCTAATGATGTATACACACAGTATATAGTTGAGTAACAAAATATTTTGTTCAATAGTTAAAATGAATCGTTTGTTTTATGCAATTGGCAGATGTGGGCACATGTGCACTTGTTCAAAATGTGCAAATGAATTGGTGAGAGGCGGAGGAAAGTGTCCGTTGTGTCGCGCACCCATTGTTGAGGTGATCCGAGCTTACTCAATACTGTAAAAAAAGACGAAAGGGATAGGAGGGTAAAGACAGAAGGTTGGTAAGGTGTAAGAGGAGTTGTAATGCTCCCTCTACCAAGCTTCTCAGATTCTTATTATTCTGTAGAGTGTTTATTTACTTTTGCCTGTGTTCTTCTAATTATATATGGAATGCTATGCAATGTGTAATTGGAAAAACGAAAGGCACTTTTTGTGCATCATTCATTCGTAAATAAAATTATTAAATTCTTTTGCATTTTGATTCTTTTTATTTACCATTGGTTTTAGAAGAAAGAGGAGTACGTTATAGTTTCTATCGTCATTTCATGAGACAATTTTATTGAAGCGGAGTTACAATAATAACATAACCGGTGTAATCCCACAAGTGAAGTGAGGTTCGATAAGGGGATAAGGGGTAAGATGTACACAAATTTTATATCATCTTTGTGTGGGTTGGGAGACTCTTTTTTTATGGACTATTGGTTCAATAGAGGAGCACTTGACGTAGGATTGCATAAAAAAATAGGAAAATCTCTTTTTGGATACATTTCTATTTCCTCTCGGGTACATTCCTCCCATTAAGTGATGTAACATTTGCAATGTATTGGACATCCAAAGAGTGTATTTGAGAGCAATGGAAAAAAAAACACGACAACAAAATAGCAAGACGCAACAAATGAAATAACAAATAGTAATGTTTTTTTTTTTTAATAAAAACACTCCCAGATTATTAAATTGTACTACTAAAAGTAGAGAGAGCAGAGTTGTGACTCATTATGACAAGTTCTTTTTGGGCATAAACGAACTGAAAATTGTGCTCGGTAAGTTGGTGTAAATTTTGAAATACCAAGATGTGCGACATCCAAAACAAAAAAGACACATGGTCACTAACTAATATAAGTAAATTTATGCCACATGGAAACATAGAAGAGGGTTTAAGGCGTATATATAGTTAGGTTCAACGAGTTGATGTTGTGTTCGTAGAAAGGGACAGGGACGGGAACAGCCTTTGGGCTTTAATAACATTTTTTTTTTCACTTGATCACTTTTAATATATTTATAATACAATTTATAATCTCCAATTTTAACCTGTTATAAGACTCTTTATTTACTGTAATGTATGTCATCATACTAAAAGTATGAATTACTATCTATTTTATATTTTTTAAAGATTTATGATTCCATTTGTAACTTATTTTTGTTATTTTCTTGAGTTGAAATTCAAATTGTGGTTATAAAAGTTAATTAACAATGTGTTAAAATTATTGAGATTAAGCGGATAAAATTGAGCAGTCATAACCCAACCCGCCCATTTGACACTCCTAATATGAACTATTAAGATATCAATTATTGGTTAATCAATTTGTGATTGCTAACAATACCATTTGACACTCCTAATATGAACTCCTAATAGCTTATTTATATATTAATTTTTGTATAAGTTATACAATGTTTGATAGTTATGAAATAAGTTATTCACGTATAAAATTTGGTTTTGGTTTGCAATTTTGGAACCTACATAACTAATTTAAGTATAAGTTATGATAGAATTTATGTATTATCTTATGTGGGGTAGAAGATGAAATAACTAATACCCGCATAATTAATACATGCATTACTAATACCTGGATAATCAGAATAAAGAAAAATATTTATAAGAAAAAGGAAAGAAGGAAAAAAAAATTTACTCTAAAAATTTATTGCTTAATTTGCTGAATGCATCGGAATAATTACCTAGACCAATCATGTACAACAATGGCAGAAATGAACTTCTTGTACTCTGCTAAATGACTCCTTCACCAAAGAGGATCACAAACTACCTATACATTTGCTACTCTATTGGCGATTGTCACATTTTTAAATTATCGTATACTGGGGTCTGTTCAACGAAAATGATCCCAATACTTTTTCAACATTTTATTTCTACAATTCTTTCATTGAATGAGCTGTGTATGAAAATCGCGTACCGGAGAAAAATTGTCACATATCAGCACCAGTTTACCAGAAAGAGGAAAGGCTACGGTATCCTGTAGCTGTCTTCTGATCATGTATGGCTTTCAAAGTCATTACGAGTTGCTCGCGCTGATCCTCCACTTCTGCATATTTAAGACTTATGTTCAGGTAGCGATCACGAATTTCTTGTAGCTCAGATTCAAGCTGAGATACTTTTTGCATATTATCGTTTCTTCCTTTGGATGACAAACTGAAGATATAAAGATGCGGATTAATTAGATTACAATAGTAAGTTGATCATACATACTTTTAGTCTATAATGGAGATAAGTATTTCTGAATCTACAGAATAAAGCAAGCACATAGAGGAGATTTCCTGGACGAATATATATACTTTTCAGAAGTGAAGCTACAATTTTGAGTTTATAAGTTGCAGATTCTACAAACGGAATCTGTAGCTAAACCAGTTTCCAGTTGATAATGCCGATTTTTCAGCTATAATTGGTTAACAGTTTTCGAAAGAATATTCAGACTTGATGGATTTTACCAGTAGCGGAGTAAGATCATAAGACATAAACATCATGAGAACACAAACAAAGCTCAGGAAATAAAACAATTATTTTTTATATTGGCTCTCACCTAATTAGATGGGATTCATGGATATAATTGCTGTCTAAAGTCTGAGCTACTGTATCGCCCGGAAATTGGTTCGCTGATATACTTTTGGCAAGAGTCCCTTGAAGATCTCTGTAGTAATTGCTTTCTTTGTTTCCATCCTAAATAGATATGGGGGAATGTCATGAGGTTAATAAAGATAAGGATATTATATTAATTATATTTTCCCTGAAATGAAAGTAATCAGTAAATATTACGCACTGAGGAACACAAAGGAATGAAAATAGTTTTAGTACGACGTACCAGTTGAGAGTTGCCTTGAATCTTCTGAACTTTCAAGTATTTCTCTGATTGAAGAGATTGAGTAATTATCTCATGCTGATGCTTGCTGAAGTTCTCTTCCTCTGCCTGTTTTTTCAGAAAACAAAACAAAAGTCAGATTCATTGCTTACTGTAACATTGACTCAAAGTATATATAAGAGAAGTAACTTGGTTCACCTTTGAAAACTTCAACTCATCTAGAGTAGGAATGGTATCATCATCCTCTCTTTGGTTGTCTGATTGTCTTTTTGACAATTCTTCCTCGAGGGATTTGACTTGCTTCAAGCAGTTCTCTTTCTCGAATTGAAGGGATTTTATTTTCCACAGAAGTTGGCTATTTGATCTTCTAAGCTGGCAAAGCTCATTTTTCAGCTCAGAAACTTTGGCACACATTACTTCTTTTGCAGTTAAGTCTCCTTCCAGCCTCAGGACTTTCTCCTCTAGTGCAATTGTCTTGTATTTGCATTTTTCTGCTTCAGTCACTTCCTTCTGCCTGCAGGTGATTTCCTGAAGTAACGATGCCTTCTCTTCCTTCAACTCTTCACAATCTCCATATTTCAACAGCAGTGTAACTTGTGTTCTCTCACTTTCAAACTTCATCCCAGATAGTGCTTCTTTAAGATACAAAACTTCCTCCTGAAGTAATGGTAATGTATGCAGTTGAATCTTTAGACTAGAATTCTCTTCAGTCATTTGCAGCATTTGACATTCAGAAGACAGTAGTTTTGACTCAAGCTCATTAATGGTGCATTTAAGCTTAGCTTCACTGGATACAAGATGTTCCATCATCCTCAGTAGCTTATCACAATTAGCTGCCAAAGTTCCCTCCTTGGCTTTGGAAGTACCAAGTTCACTCATAAGATCTGACATCTCTACCATCAGGGATTGTACCTGTTCTTGCAACTTTTCGACTTCAACTGTGTTCTCCGGAGACATTTCGTGCAGAGTGCACCCTTCTACAAGAAATTTCTCTCCATGCTCTTTAGTCTGTAGGTGGAGATCGTCAAGTTTGAACTTAAGGATCTTCTCTTTTGATTCAATCTCTTCCATCAATGAAGAAAAGTTACCTTCTAAAGACTCTATCCTTTTCAAACAGGTGGAGTAAGAATGCTGAGATTTCCGCAATTCTGCTTCCAAAACATTATGGCTCACATGTAATTTTAATTTTTGTTGCCTTAGTTCTGCATTCAAGTTTTGAAGCAAACGACACTCTTCCATAAGACTTTCTGTTGTTGCTTGGAGATTTGGATTTACTTTCTTCAGATACTCGCACTCTTCTTGAGCATCTAACCAACGCTTTTGCATCTCCAGCAACTGTTCTTTCATATCGAGCTTTTGTGACTCCTTTTGATGTTCTAATTTTCTAATCTTGCTCTCAAGGCTCACAACACGATTACCAGAATGCTGCAGTTCCAAACGATTGAATTCCATTGCATCAGTCAAATGCCTTAGTTGAGCTTCCAATCCTGATACTCGTTCTGACAGATCTACATTTTCTTTTTCTAATTCATGCAAATTAAGTTCTAACTCATACTTATCACTCTCTAGCTCTAATAATTTCATTTCATGAGTCATTTTAGAGACACCTCCACAAATACATTGATCAAGAAACATCAAACCATTTGTGGAAGTGTCTAAAGAATTGGAGGTGGCACTAAGTTCTTGTTGCATGTTTTCCATTCTCTCCTCCATCAGACATTTACTCATCTGGCGATCAGAGATTTGAGTACGCAAATCAGTCTGATGATGCCTTAGGGCTTCGATCTCTGCATCCTTTTTCAAACATTTTGTCTTCAGCTCCAGTATCTCCGAGTTCTTAGCTAAACTATCACTACTTAAATTTTGAATCTTGCCCTCTAGCACCTTATTTGAATCCTCAAGCCTTTCACAGCAAGAACAAGGAGTATATTCCTTTGGAAGGTCATCCTTTTCTTCATCTTGAACTTCACATGCATCCTTTAATGTTGTTTTGGGCTCATCCTCGATATGTTGGCTACCATCAAGATATAGAGCCAACCTGTACCTCAATAACTGGAAATTTTTCAACACTGCATTAGCTTGCTCGTCCTTAGCGGGATGACCTGTACATTCACAAAAATCTGAATTACATATAGCATTTTAAAACTCAGTGTTTATAAGTGAAAGGAGGACATTTTGTCTTGTACCCTGTTGCACGAGAAACATGCTAGATACTTACATAATGTGTTGAGTAGGGTATAGATCTCTTCAATATGTCCTGACTCGGAACTCTGAAATATTATGGGTACATTTTTATGAGTGAAACGATCTTGACAATCTCCTTCCTGCTGACATTCTGATGGCATTGCAGCAACCTCAGTTCTCTGATCTTGTTCTTGTACTTCAAAGCAACAGGAGTTGATTTCAGCATTTGGCCTCAAAGCATTGTCCTTAACTTGTGAGTGAAACTCCAGAGCTATGTTTTCTTCCTGATCACAGGTTTTCTGCTTACTTTCAGAACCACTAGGTGATTGTTGACTTAGTTGATGGTCAACGGAAGATGATCTTAAAATGGGATCACTGATAGAGGAAGTTCCCTTTGATTTCAGTTTGTACAGAAGTTCCAGATTTTCTTCGGTCAGCTCCTTGCAATCTCTCTCAAGTTCCTGGAGTCTTTCCTTGAGAATCTCATTTTCCTTGATCAGATCACAGTCAGCTTCAGCTTTGATCTCACTTGTCTTGGAGTCCTCGGCACTTAAAAGTCTGGATAACTCTGCCTTCAAATAAGTAATTTCCTCTTCTTGTTCTCTTGACCTGTTTTTCCATTTTTCTTCACAATCTATAAGAGCCTGAGTCCTGTGATCTCGTTCAAGTTCAATCTCATGAGTTTTCTCCCTGATGATTTTCTCCAGATGGAGAGTGGTGTTTTCCAGATTTTTCTGTGATTCCTGCAACTGTTGAAGCTTGTCCTCTAGGTTCTGTTGGTTCTCAGAATTCGACTTTACTTCTAAAAGGTTCTTAATCTCCAATTTCTGCTTTTCAACAGTTTCTTCCATCTCCTGCAGAATAGAGACTAGTTGAATATTTGATTCTTGAGTTTTACTTAGCTGGAAAGACATATCATCATTTGATTCTTTTTGAATCCTAAGTTCCTCTTTTAAAATCTTTTCAACACTATCCATATCTCTGACTCGGAGCATTAAACAATCAGTTGCTTTTTCCTTTTCCATGCATTCTTGTAAAAGGATCTCAAGGTGTTTGATTTCTTGCATCGATCCATCACGTTCTGTACCCAATGAACAAAGCTCCATTTTAAGGTTTTCTATCTGTTGTGACTGGTCAGCAAACTCCTTCCTTGACATTTCCAAGTCAATCTTTAAGCTTTGAGCATTTTGTTCCCACATCATGGCCTCTGCAATTAGTTCTTTACTGGTAGTATCTTTGGCTTGTAAGGAGTTTCTAGAGGAAGCAGAAAGTTGCACTGATGCGGTGTTATCATGTGAGAACTGTTTGAAATCATCTTTTTGATTTTGAGCATTCTTTCCTGATCCCGAGATCATTAAATTATAGGGAGAGTTGTACGATTTGGGTGATTCACAAAAAGAGTAAGAACCACAGGATGCACTACTCCTGGAATCAATTGATTCTTGTCTACCAATTATGAGGTTACCATGCCTATTTGAGTCACTCTGGGATGAAAAGCTTTCTCTGCCCAATGAATCCTCTGTAGAGGCAAAGCTATGATATGAACTCAGCCGTGGGAGACTTGTTTCCTGTTGGGAAAGCATAATCTAGCTTAAATTCTAGAGGAAGCTAGAGAAGATAAAGTAACGAAATAAATGCACCATTGATACTAGTAAAATAAGATCTCTAAGAGAAGACATGCGTTGATAATAATGAGAAATATACAACTTCTGATATTTGAGCCTATATATGCATCCAGAGATTTTAGTTATTCAAGTTGTTTGGTCTATATCTATGACTTTATAGTTACTTGGCTTTCTTGTAATGTCCCTTAATTTTTTTAAAAATTGCAGTCTGCATGTCTGTCTGTGTCCATGTCCCACGCCATGTCTAAACTACTAAAGCTGCATTCAAGAATGAGATCCAGGCAATATTGCAGCCACTTTCCAGCTCTTCAAATATAATAATTATGGACTTTTTTATCTGGATGGTTCTAGATTGACTACCGACTGAAAGCGTTAGATCAAAACTCAAACTTGGCCAACACTGAAAATGAAGACAGGACATATAAATCTATAATTCTATTAATCATTTTCCATTTAAGGCCTAGTATTCTATTATTTGCATTTTAATTGTGAATTAAAAAGCGAAAATGGATATCCAAACTTTAAGTACAATACTAGTTCTAATTGGGTGAATAATCAAATATTTGGATATTAGTTCAAAAACAAGATTTTTCCCATATAATATCCTAATGTATATGGACAGATGCATAAAGCTTTCTGACTAGATAGTTAGATACCTCTGATTTCATTTCCATGTTATTGTATTCCATGTTCTCTTCTTCAGCATAGAAGGGCATGTCTTTGGATTCATTATCCCTACGATTTTAAACTGATTCTTTTTACTATGGATAGAGAAAAAAAAAAGAAGAAACAGAAATGTTGAAAACTAAGGAAGAAGTTGTTGTGTTCTAGTGACAAACCTGATTGATGTCAGACACTTGATCTCCAGCTGCAGAAACATAAGAAATTGAATCAGTGATAGTAGGCAAGGCAAAAAGCTGAGATTATTATGTACTCAGGTGTGCTTTAGGTAACATGTTCCTGAATGAAATATAGGCCAAGAACCTAAGGGAATTGGCTGAAAATCTTCAACAAGGACCTCAGGCATTCAGGATGGGATCAACATTAAGATGCTCCAAATTATGAGTAATTTATTGCATTTGAGATGAAAGAAGTTAAAGCTGGGAAATTTTTATTCAAGTAAATCAAATTTGTTCAATTCTATTGCTTTCATTGATCTTCACATATTTAATATGAAATCCCTATTCTAAAAACATATTCAATTTCACATTAAAAAGTAAGTAAAAATAGCATACAAGCATGCAAAGTTATGTGGCTCTCAAATTCTTATGAGCAAAGTAAGATGACAAAACAAGTATTCTTTCAGTATATAACTTGTAGAATTACATGGATACTATTGAATGGAAAACAAATTACATTCGATTACTGAGAAGCAAACCTAAAACTTACTTGAGAATTATTGAGCACAAATGAAAAGAAAATCTTTCTAAAGGGGATTACTAAGATCTGAGAAGCTAGTTGATACACAGAGTTCGTCATCTAAGCTCGTATTAATAGCAGTGATTGATTCATTCGTTAAAAAATTAGGTTATTTGTTCCAGGTAAAGCAATAGAAAAGAACAAAAAAGAAGTTTCTTTGCACTTGAGTAACGGAAAATGAACCTGTTTATTGCAAAAGAAGCATAGAATCTTGGAGAAATACGATATGGTGGGTCTACAAAGAGTAATTCCTGAACATGTTGAATTAACATGCAGGAAAGAAATGGTAATCATAGGATATACTGGATAATGTTTAGCATTTTAAAGTGCAAACATCAAACTTGAAAGTATTAGAAGAGGTCTCACTTGTAGAACTGTGCCATGGTTACATTTTTTCAAAGGTAAGGAAACTGGAGTAAAAGCTTTTGCATCCCTGAAGCGAGCAAGATTTACAGAAGCCTCTCCAAGAATGCTAGATCTTGCAGATCCCTGAAACAGAAAACTGATAACGTTATAAACATGAAAACTAAGAGCCAAGTGTAGCAAATTCAGTAAGCTTAAAGCTTATTGAACCGATAACTTCAACAGATAGAAATATAGGAAGGTGTCTGACCATTGTTACAATAAACTTAAGAGGGAATTGCTCTTGGTTGTTTGAAATATCATCTGGGGTAATCCACATGGACTGTGACCATGTTTCTGTCCATTTGCAATTACCATTTCGTACTGAGGCTTTCCCTGATTTGCTGACTGTTTTCCCTGTTTCCACAGAGATAAGAGAGAGGGAAAGTTTGTCCCATCCTTTAGGTACCTGAGGGAAGCAAACCCATAGAAAGTCTGATAAACTGAAATCGGATGTAAAGTTTCAGTCAAGATGATGATAACGAGGCCATTGAGACGTTAATGTTAGATGATTAGTCTTTGAATTCCATCTAACAAGTAAAAGAAATATAGACATTGGAAAAAATGTTCCATAGATATAAGCAGTTTGAGAAAAGGATTTTGTAGCTAGTCATTATCTTAAGAGTTAAAGAGTATCTGTTCAGTCACAAATACTGAAAGCAGGGTAAGAAATTCACCATGCTAAACATTACAAATTTACAAGAACAACGATTGGATCTTTTGAAACATTTAATGAGGTAACAACAATATATCCAGTGTAATCCCACAAGTGGGGTGTGGGGAGGGAAGAGTGTACACAGACCTTACCTCCGAGGTACAGAGGCTGTTTCTGACAGAACCTCAGCAATAAATGAGGCAAGAAGTGAAAATCCAAGAGGAAAATAGAGTCTACAGCAGTTAATAAGCGAATATGTAAGACGAGACAAGACAAGACGGTGTATATGATACTAATTTGACCTAGAATATTTTTAAGGCTGTTTCCTTTATGAGTTATTCATTTCCTACATTGTCCAATATTATTATATCCCAGAAATATTTATGTGTTGTTTATATATATTTCCTTGTGTACTGTCAATCAAAGCTATTATGATCTATTTTTCTGTTTTGCACTTCTGAATTCAGGTACTAACCCTTCCGTGCACCTCCGTATGTGTCATTTATTCGTACCACTGTACATATGGCTTATACTGCAACGTGGTTCCTAGTTCAATAGTTTATTACTAATAATACCAGAGTGACAGACTGGTTACATCAATTCTGGAGCATTTGCCAATCCATTGTTTCCAAAAAAATATGTTTTTCTGGTGTTTCTTTCTCCTTGTCTCCAGCCAACTGTAAAGAGAACCGTAATCCTTTTTTCATGTAATTTAGGAGAAAAAATGCCTCAGATGTTTGCATGGCAGCAGCCAGTAGCAGGCAGCAAATGGCTTTTAACAAATTTCATTTTCACATTTACCGCGACTAAGGCAAAAAAAGAAACTAATGGACAACGGACAACCAGGTTCACAGCCCATGCATACATGATACATCACACAACTGCCACTCAGAACCTCTGTTAGTGCTTACTCATCTTCCAGAATCAACTGCTGAACAAAAGCAATTGAATGTTTCATTAGTAGATTGACCTACTTCGACTAGTTCAGCCATCTGGTTGTATACAGCTAATAGTTTGCTGATTGTTGTTTTGAAATTAGATTTGTCATAATCAGAAGTTTGCTTAACATCTCACTCTAGTCTAACTATAGTCTTGCAGTTATTTTGATCATTTCAATCGCATAAGTAGGCACGGATAACTATAACTTACACTCATCTCCCTATTTCCCATGTTAAATACCACAACATTCAGTGTCAGACCCACAAATTGGTCATATCCAGTGACCCCTCTAAATTTTGGAAAAGCCCCTTTCGTATTATTTTAATACTTGTGAAACCCGCAATTAGGAATGCAAAGTGGACACTTAATGAAGATTTCTTATGCATTTTCTATAGTACAATTCCCTTATTTGGAATATCATAAGTTTTGGTTCACTCTTCAGTAAAAGATTGCAGTATAATTTCGATGAATCAACAAAGTTATGCCTATCTAATAGCTTTCCGTGACTTGGAACAAATAACAAAGACTTGTACAATAAAATATTGCAGAAGAAGATAAATTCCAGCCTATCCAACAGATATGTCCAAATAAGAACACATGTTGCAGAAAAAGTATTAGAATAAAGCACATGCACTTATGCTCTCCTTTATCAACACACTGTGCCAAAATAACATTTAGCTGAAACGGTAACTTACAAACAGAATCAAACACGAATAAGAACAATCCAAATATATCACACAGCATTGATTTAATTGCTTCAACTTTTTTGTTCTTCTAAAAATCACAAATTATCGCAGAAATTCCCAACTCTACCAGGTGCGTAAACTACACCAATTAAACAGCAGGAAAAATCAGTATCAAAGAGCTAATTGCACGTTCTAAAATTCATATTAAGCTGTAAATTATACTTCGAGATACTCAAAACACACATATAGAAACACACACAGAATGACATTGATTTATTTGCTTCAAAACTTATAAAAGCTTGTAAATAGTTAACCAATTAAAAAAAGCAGAAAACAGAAGAAGAAATAATCAGTATGAAGAGCTAATTGCACATTCTATAATCCGTACTTAAGCTGTAAATTATACCTCGAGATACTCACAGTCACAATACCAGTCTCTCTCTCACACACACATTGATTAATTTGCTTGAAAACACAAAATATTGCAGAATTACCTAACTCTATCGACTATCAGGCATGTAACTAGTATTAAACCAATTAAACAGCAGGAAAAATTCAGTTTCATGAGCTAATTGCACATTCAATAATCCGTACTTAAACTGTAAATTATACCTCGAGATACTCATAAAACACACATTGATAAATTTGCTTGAAAAAGTCAAATTATTCCGAACTCTATCGGGAATCTAAATAGTAAACCAATCGAACAACATAATACACAGTTCTATAATTCGTATTCGTACTATTAAACTGTAAATTATACTTCGAAATACTCAAAATACAAACAGAGAGATAGATAGATAGAGATAGACCTGTCGAGCTTGAAGGTTGGAGAAGGAGAAGTCGAATCGATGTCCTGATTTCTCCGAAAAAGAAGACGACGACTTGTGCCGGTAATGCAATTTCAAAATTTTATCTCTGATCATCATCTCAAAGTAATAATTATCCAAAATGCAGATAGCTAGAGCTTGAAAATATCAATGGAGATGGAGATGGAGATGGAGAGAGAAGTTGTGTGCTATATAGAAAAAGTGAAAGTGAAAATGGAGTGGATAACTGAATTTGTGTGTGTAGCTAGAGCGCACTAATGGTGGGTTTAGCTATATTCGCTACCTGTCTTCTTCTTTTTTCAATATTGGAGTTAGTTGGAAAATTTGTCTGAGCTAATTGTCCTTTACTGCAGATTCCTTTTTTTGTTGTATAAAGTTTTCTTCTTCCTTTTTTGTTTTCACTGGGTGGCACATGTTTTTTCATAAACAGTAAAAGTTACTGGGGTACTCTTTTTTTCTTCTCAATTCTGTGTACCGTATTAGTATTGAAGGTCGATTAATTTAAATTTGCATGGTAAAATGTGTTTGACGTGTTCAATTCTAGTTGACCTCTATAAAATGTATTTGATTTTAATTGGAATTTCCGGAGACTTACTCTAACCTTAAATCCTATTTATGCCTATATAAAAGGAATATGCATAAATAGATCAAATTCAAATCATCTAAGTTCGAAAATATGCCACTAACGGCCCTCGAATCACAAAGAAATTCAAATCATCCTTAATTTGAAAAATAGGCTATTACGATAAGTCTTATGAGAGAAGAATCAAGGGTGGAATCATGAATACAAATCTTATGAGAGAAGAATTTATGGTCGAATTATTGATAAATCTTATGAGAAAGGAATGAATTGAAGGAACAGATTTGTACCGATATTGATTTATCAATAAATATTCATATTTTTTTGTAATTATAATTTATTTCTTGTTACTTTGAAATTTGTAGCAAATAGGGCTATCTACTACAGTAAATTTTTTATTATCCATATTTTATGATTTGAGATTTAAACCTCTAATTAAGAGAGTAGAAAAATAGTAATTGTACCCCATTCTTGAATGATAAGAGAAAAGACCCAAAATAGTCCATCATCTTTGGGTTAAGACTCAAAGTCATCCTTGAGTTTTTACATGGAGCATTAATAGTCCCTCATGTTTGCAATATTGGTGCACTTTTGGTCCTCCTTCAAAATTTTGCCTATTTTTTAACATTGATTTTAGTCATAATTTATGTTTGGAATATTTCATCGTCAGTTTATATTTAGAAGAAATAATAACTCCATGTGAGAGACTGTGAGAAGAAAAATACTTTGTTTTATTTAGTAGAAATTGTATTGCAGGTAAAGTCGAGAGGTTCATCACGACGATTTCACGTGTAATGGTATAAAAAAAAAACTTCTTGCAATGTCATATGTTAAAATGTTCTTAGTTTAGTTGCAGTAATATTTATACTGAACAGAACAAGGTGTTCTTCTTCTCATCTTCTCTCACATAGAGTTATTATTTCTACTAAATATATAAAAAGACGATGTGACATTCCTTACATAAAATTATGTATAAAATTAATATTAAAAAATAGGCAAAAGTTTAGGGGAGGATCAAAGTGCACCAATATTGCAAACATGATGGACTACTAGTGCTCCATGTGAAAATTCAAGAATGACTTTGAGTCTTAACCCAAAGATGAGGGACTATTTTGGGCCTTCTCTCAAATGATAACAATGAAATATTTGAATTAACTAATTGTGATACTAAATTCATAAAATTGAGTTCTTGTAACAGTAAAGTACCAAAGTGATTAAGAGCATGTTTGAATTGACTTATCTTAAGTACTTTTAATTTAAAATAACTTTAAAATACTTTTGCAGTATTCGAATAACTTTAAAAAGTGCTAATAAACACTTGATTTTAAACAAAGATAATAAAATAACTCAAAAATAAAAAATGAAAAGTCAATCCATATTCCAAATAGATATTTTACTTATCCAAACAAAAGATACAAATCACTAAAAAATCAAATTTCTGCCTTGAAAATGACACGTCATTGCCAGAATATCAATTTGTCACTGTGTACATGCCAAGTAAGAAAATTTCTGTAAAAAGATAAAATATAGTTATATAGATATGAAAATTTGACTTTCTTCAATAAAAGATTTTCTCACGTGGAATTTAGTTTAGTTATTTTATCGTTATAAAAACTAGTTTTATGACTTTAATGTTATATAAATAATTAGTTTAGTAACTTTAGTATTATAAAATATAAAGTTGAGAGAATTAATGAAATACATTTTTGAATTAAAAAAGCGTAAATTTAATAACTATTTGTATAAATTAACCCGTATTTATTTTAAAATTTGATTTATTTAAATTCGTATAAAGAAAATCTCACTTTAAAGAATAAAATGAGTATCCAGCTAGTCACATGAAAGATGTTCGACTCAAAACGTTCAAATGTAGGATTGTAGTTAACAATAACTACAACATCCCTGTCATTGTACCCTTCTGTCTAGGACATATTTGGATAGAACTCGGACCACATGACTCAACAACAAAAGTGGCCATGTTTCACCGACAAAGGTTGTGGTGGATAAGTATTCATTCATTTTTAATCAAAGGTCTCGAACTGAGTCTCCTTGGTATAGAGTCACTTTTGTTAGAGAGCGTTTTATCTCAATGTGGGATTTTCCGGAGCGAATTCGGATTTAGTCAAACTCTAAGAGTACCGGACATTGAGTGGAAAACAAAAAAAATAAACTTGAATTTAATCGGACTTTAATGTGAATATCAGATACTTGGCTGGAAATCAAAAAAGAAAGAAAGAAAGAAAGAGGCCATGTTTTACTAAGATTGAGCCTTGCGCCATGATTATATAGAGCTAACATTTTGAGTTTATGAGCTCTATATCAATTAAGGATAACTCGGAGCATAAAGTATATATCTTATGTTAGCAGGATTAGGGGAAGGGCCACATTCCAGCGAGGAGTAGTATGATGTAGACAATCCATCCTAATGTCAATATTATTGATTGTTTCCATAGCTTGAATCCATAATCTATAGACCACACAACGACAACCAAACAAGAGAAGAAAGAGGCCATGTTTCACCAATTAAGATTGACCCTTGCGCCAACGTATGCACCGAGATTATATAGAACTAACATTTTAAATTTATGAGTTCTGTATCAATTAAGGATAACTTGAAGCATAAAGTATCTCATATTAGCAGGATTTAGGGAAGGGCATACATCCCAAGGAGTATGATGTAGACAGTCTATCTTAATGTCAATATTAGTGACTATTTTCACGGTTCAAATCTGTAATCTATAAATCAGACAAAGACAACTTTATTGTTGCTCCAAGACTTCGTTCCTGCCCATCATGTGGTATCTAGTTCTCATGATAACTAGAAATGTCGGTTCTAAGGACTTGAATACTTTTACATTAATTTCATTGAAATGGGATCAACAACCACCTAATTGATTCAAACTCAACATTAGGTTTAAAGTTTAATGAACTCTATCTATTGAATTTGAGGGGGACTCATGTGAAAAAAGATTTAACAATAAGCATCAATATATTTTTCATCAAATTCTAAAAATTGCACAAAATATTGCACTAGATACCAAAAATTAGTAGAACAAAAATAGTAGAAGGTGCACCTTAAAGAGCTATATCAAACTCTAGAAAATAAACCCAAAATAATAGAAACTATAAAAATTGCACCTCTAAATGTGAGTTCTTGCTAAAAAAAATTTGAGTTTCCATAAATATAATTATTAAATATTTGACGAATATTAAAAATGGTCACTTTTAACAAATTTACTAGATCAAAACTGCTTAGAAATATATTTTAGAAAATGGTCCATTTTGTTACTTTCTAGAACCTACAACAATAATTATGAAATTCCACAAGTGAGATCTGAAAAAGGTATAACATATACAGATCTTATCATTACCTCGTGGATGACACTCTTTTACACTTACATATTACTAATGATTGCAAGTTATTAAATTAATTGTCTGAAATTCTTGTATATATACATGAACCACAACTTTAGAGAAGCAAATTATATCAGCTCAGAGTTGTTTTTACTAATCATGAAAATACTTCAAATAGCATAGAATGCTACCACTGGTTAAAAATATTAATAATATCTTCTATTAAAGCCAAAAAAAAGTAAATATGGTAAATGAGTTAAATAGACCATAAATAAAGTATAGAATTTTTTTTATATATAATCTAGATAAATATTATGTAATTTATCGGTACAATCCGGAGGTGGAGTCTTAGGAGGGCAAGGGGGCAAAATGGTGGAGGTGAAGGAGCAGGAGACAATTAGCGTGAAATGTCATTTATAAGTTATATTGTCACTTAGTATTTTTTACTTTTTATTAAGATAGTCATTTATTTATTTTTTAGAATTTTTTTCCTCAAATGAAATACTTTGATTAATCAACATAAGAAAATTGAAAGTATTTTAAAAGAAATATTTTTCTCCTTAACAAACACACCTCTCATTAACATTAATTTAGTAGTACTTGGTCAAAATTCATACTATCTTTTTTTTTCTTTGTCGTAAAATGTCTGCAGTTGAAATTTGGGAAAAAACCCTTTTATTTTCTTCTAGATCTTTATTATTATTATATTATGGGAGACCAGAAATTTAATAATAGAAGGTGACTTTATTTCTTTGGTCAGTTGTCAATGAGTCAATACAAAGGATATATATATATATGTATGGACTTTGAATTATGGCCAACCAGATTGTGCCGTAAACCAAAGTGGAAAAATTCACCAAATAGCAAATCTAGGCTTTAAATGGATTTGATGTCTTGAAAATGATCATAAAAACGCTCTAAACGAACAGAGGCAAATCCAAGATTTGAAGACTTCGATTGCACCAATATTAGCTTAGCTCAAATATGAGCCCTAAGATAAACTTAAAATAAAAACAATGAAAATACAAGTCTAGCTTGATTCAAACTCAGGTCTCGCAGGTGGTGCTTTTGACTTATACCAGTAGCACAACATCACTCTTATGCTTCTCATGGGTGCACTTTTAATTATATTCTAACTTCTGTCAGTTTTTCAAGATAGATATAAATATATACACATATATTTTTTTCCGAAGTTAACGGGTGCACGTGCACCCACACCTTATAGTGTGGGTCCGCGTCTGTACATGAATGATAGTGATTATTCAGATAGGAAAAGTAAACAACTGATTGTTGAGGTATGTTTAAATGTATAGATGGTGATAGTTTAAGTAACCAAAATACAATAAAATAACGGATAGTTATATGTTTGAAGCTCACGAAAAAAATAATAGTATATATATGTTTTTAACCATATTTGAGTCTAATAAAATTTCTTAGCCCATTTAATAAACGTCCCCAACACTCTATTTCAAAAAAGAAAAGAGTAATTAAATTACTAAAATTCTGTCGAACCCATAATTATTATAATTTTGATTTAGCCCTTGAAGGTTACATCTTACAAAGTAAAACTACGTCCTATGAGCTACGTTTACATGTGTTTGAAGAGTTGTGGAAAGTTGATTATAGTGGATATGAGGACAGGTATTAAAGATAAGAAAGATGATTAGATAAGTTATGATACACTTGCAGCTTATCGTGGACATGATCTTAGATAGGAAGATTTAGAGTTCGAGAATCATGATAGAATGTCTGTAAAAGTAATCGGATATTGTCTAGTTTTCCTATCAATATTGGTTTTATTACTCTCACATACTATTTTATTCTTCGATTTTGTTGTCTTCTTGACTTTGGTTATCATATCACTTGACATTGATATTGTTCTCTCATTCATTGTTTTCAGTATAGATTCTTCACTATTATATTATTTATTAATTTACATAATTATATACTTTACTTGAGCCGAGAGTCTATAAAACATAACATCTTTACCTACTTAAGGTAGGACTAAAATTACGTACACAAACACACACTTTTATTTTTAGATTTCATTCGTAAAATTATATTAAATATATATGTTATTATTGTTATAATATTTTCCATCAAAACAGAAAATGACTTCCTTCGTACTGTACACATCATTAGAGTTGTACACGTAGGCCCTAGCCCAAATAATTGACTAGTGATATGTCAATTGTATTATGTTTGTTAATAAAAGGTCAATTAATTACACTAACTTCACACTTCAATTGTCAATCTAGTACTAAAAAGAACAAATTTGGGACTTTAGGTCCCTGCGTCCACATTATTATATATATAAGTTAAATAATCTATTCCAATAATTTTCAATTAAATCTAAGGGGAATAGGGAAAAAATACTTTGAATTTTTCAAAATAGGTCAAAATAAAAGAACAAAAAAAAAATTGTCCTATTTAAAACAGTTCAATGATAAAATTGACCCTTTTTTTCTTAGTTTGAAGCAATTTTTAGTAGAACCTAAAGGGTAATGCGTTAGAGTTATTTAGCTTGTTAGAGGGTATTTTAAAGCTAGTTGACTAATGAAGGAGATATTTTTTAGCCAAAAAATAATAATAAGAAAAGATAAAATTAATATTTGGGCGTAATATTGAATGTGCGAACAAAATTCAATATTTATAGCTAGCACAAAATTGCAAATAACCAATACTTAATTCATGTTGGATAAGACGAGTATGAAGATGATGGACTAATGATTGGCACGACTTAGTACCTTTACTTGTGTAGGTTTTTTTTTACTACTTATGTTGGATAAGACGAGTATGAAGATGATGAACTAATGATGGGCACGACTTAGTGCCTTTACTTGTGTAGGGGCTTTTTTACTACTTATGTTGGATAAGACGAGTATAAAGATGATGGACTAATGATGGGCACGACTTAGTGCCTTTACTTGTGTAGGGGATTTTTTACTACCTATGTTGAATACGACGAGTATGAAGATGATGGACTAATGATGGGCACGACTTAGTACCTTTACTTGTGTAGGGGATTTTTTACTACCTTTTGCCCGTAAGCTTTTGAGACAAGCTATGAGATGCAGAGACAAAAAAAAAACACGTTAAAAATCGAGGGTCAAAATTGACGAACAACTTCAATTTTTTATTTTTTTTGGCTTATGATCGACATCCAACGGTTTCCTTATGTTAAAAAAATCAGTATTTTTATTATAAAATGGTGTAAGTTCATAAGAGGCACAAGGAATAATACAAAGTCTTAGTGTATATCGGTGTATAAAACTTAATTTTGTATAATATTTGTATACTAGGTGTATAATAATACATCTAGTTTTTAATTAAACATGTTGGGAAAAAACATCAAAACTTTGTATGCCAGGTAGATAATGTTGTATATTGAGTTTTTGAACATTTTTCTAAGAAAATAGTGGACTATGCAACTAAAAACTTAAAAATAAAAAAAGTGAAATTTTAAATACAACTGTTAAATACACAGGAAAATTGTAATAATCTTTTAAGCCATTTAATATTCTTATTCATCAGCTCGAAAGAATTACAATAATATGGTTGCCTATGCTCCTTTTGCAAATAATTAACTTATTTTCTCATTTGGGATAATTAACAATCACTACAACTAATAACATACACAAAATTATAATCTCCGATATATTGGTACTTGACTAATTCAGATTCCTGTCGAGAAGTTTATGTTTATGGGGTAAAGCATGTGACTCTATTTTCAGGGCTCAAACTCATGATCTGATTAATTAACCAATTTTCTAGATTCCAAGAAACTTTTGCTCTTGTGTTCACAAGATGATAGATATTCAAGAAAAGTAGAAAAATCAGTATCCTTGTAGAGTTTAGGGTTTGATTCATTGATGAGATTTGGAGAAGGCTGAATTTTGGAGCTATAAGGCAAACTATGTAGTGAAGCAACTGAGATTCTTGATTTTGATGAATTTACAAGTACCCTATGTAGCACACTTTTGTACCTTCCATTGCTGAAAATCTGTAAAATTGATAGGGAAAAAAATTAGATAATATTTTGAGAAACACATAAATTAGAATAATTTAGAGAATTTTTTCTGGTTTTTCACTCGGTGTCTGATACCATATCGGGATCAGACTAATCCAGATTTGTGTCGAGTACGGTTTTATTAATGAGGGGAGCCTTAAATTGACAAATAACCACTTTTCAGCCCTTGTAATTGAAAAATGACTTGAAGTTCCCGTATTAAACTTAAAACTCCATAACAATAACTATTTCTTAAAAACACGACTGAAAAGTGGTTAGTGAACATTATTTCTACAAAACTCTCCCTATGTCGAAGTTAAACGATAAATGAGTTTTTTAAGTTTTGAACAAAAAGGTCATTTGAATCCCTAAAAATAGTAATAGTGTCACGTAAATTGAAACAGAACTGACCTCAAGATGGTCTCCAACATTGACAACAAAGGAATTAGGAATAGGTTCAACAGTCAACCATTTTCCTTGATGTTGTATTTGTAAACCTTTCACTTCATCTTGTAGTAAAAGTGTAAGTAAGCCATAATCTGAATGTGGTGGCATTCCAAGTGTTAAATCTGGCTCTGGACAAGAAGGATAACAATTCAACACTAAAAGTTGGCTCCCATCCTCAAACTCTTTCAAATTTTGACTATCATTTTTGTTTTCATTATTCACTAATCCCAAACTTTCAAGAATTGCTCCAACTAGCAATTGGTACAAGAATTTTGCTTGATTTGAGTAGTTTGAAGCTGCCTCCCTATTCATCAATCAAAAAAGTAACTATTAGAAAAAGATCGTACATGATATACATAATTATACACTAATTATACATGGTTATACACATATTATACGTAGGTTATACGTCCTCTGGCTATATTTAGTTTAAGCGTTTGAGATACTGGTTATTTATGTTAAAGAATCTACTTAATTTTTCATGTCAATTTACTTTTTCTGAAGAAATTTATATACTTAAAAACTACATAAATATAGTATTAGAATAATTAAAGTTTCAATAATACTTAAATATTTGACTTTTGAAAATAATTAAACTATAATGTCACGTAAAATGAAACAGGTAAAGTAGTTGACTTTAGAAATGATTAAGTAAGCAATCTAATTGAATTGGTAAGTTATGAAATTTAATAATGCAAGTAGAGATCTTATTATAAAAGTTGACTTTGTTTTTTTTAATTATTATTATTTTATAATATTAAAATAATTATCACCTGAGATCTACTGGAGAAGAGGGCCAAAGTGAGATCAAATCACTTGACAAAGAATGGCAACTAAGTTTAAGAAAATCCCTCCAACAAAATACTCCATCTTTATTTTGATTGAAACTTGTGCCAACTCTTACTGGTGCTTGCATATCAATAGACATGTATTTGGCTCTTTCTTCAAAGGGAAGTTCAAAGAATTTTTTGCCAACTTCAATTATGTGTTGAATTGTGTCACTATGAATACCATGATTCACCAGCTGCATCAAGATAACAAAGAAGTCAGAATCTACAGGTCCGACTAATTTAAATTCGTATAAAACAAGTTTTACTATGAGATATTTTTGTGCTCTTTATCGATGATGACATTATTTTCAAGGTCTAACAGGAAATATCTGGTTAAGAATGAAAGAATATTTTCAATACTTACACCACATCACAAGAGTGAAGCAAGAGCTTATTTCGATGTCTGTGAGTTCAATTGAGTTCATTACTTTTGACTCGAATTATGCACATGTGTGTATGTATAAGCTTAAGAATTCAAAATGTATATGAAGAAGGTTCCAAAAAGCCAAGGAGAGAAGGAAGAAAATGTGATCCCTTTTAGTAATGAGAAATATAAAAGAATTGAGTCCTCGTGGTCAATAAATTAAAGTGGATTGAAAATCATGAGGTCTTAGATTTTAACTAAAACACAATGTGATTCCTTCTCATCTGTTTAATTCTTGGTGGACGGAGTTATTCGGTACATATGTTGATTTTGGAGATAGCAGGTACTCGTGAAATTAGTTCATGTACGTGTAAGTTGTCTCAGACATCACGGTTATCGAAAAAAGAGAAGTGGTTAAAGGGATGAGTGTACAAAGTTCAAATGTTACCTGAAAAAATCCATATTCTTCACAAGCTTTGGCAAGTGATTTGAGAACTTGAGATCTATTGGGGCCTTGCAATTGAGCAAAATCAATAACAGGCAAGTTGAGATTTTCTTCAATTTTTTCTTCTTTTTTCACAATTAAAGGCCTATCTGAAATTGGCAATATATATTTTCTTGGAATTTTAGTAATCCCACTTTCACATAAATGCCTGACTCCTTTTTGATAACTACACTCAAGTTTTTGCTCATAATTTTCCTTTATTTTTTCAGTTGCCAAAATATTCATTGTTGTACACATTATAATATATGAAATATTTCAAAAAATAAAAATAAAATTGGTAACTTGAAGAAGGAATTGAAGAGGAGAAAGGATTTTAATTAATTTGATGAATTTTTATGGTAGAAACAATGTACTTATATATAGAGAAAAAACGTGGCAATACAGTGTTAGTTGATTATATTAATTTAAACAATTTTAATTAATTAGGTAAGTCTTATATCTAGACTGGTTCATATATCAATTTCCATGCAAAAACACAAGTGTTGACTTCGTGTGGGTCAAACAAAGAGACTTATTTCTTTTTTTGGTATTCATGTACCCACTAGTTAAACTAATTCAGATTCATGCTACGTATGTCTCATTAAAGATGAAATTGATCCATGCATAAATCGAACATTGAGTTAGCATACACGTCAAATTAAACAACAAGATTTAGTATTCTTCATGTGACATAGCATCTATTGAATGCTCGAAAGATATCTTATTAAGAATGGAGAAATCCCGTTCAAAAATGTGGAGGCATTTTGGTATTTATGTATCCACTGATTAAACTAATTCAGATTCATACTATGTATGTCCCACTAAAGATGTTATCGATCCATGCAGAAATCGAACATTGAGTTAGCATATACGTCAAATTAAACAACAAGATTTAGTATTCGTCATGTGACATAGAATCTGTTGAATACTTGAAAGATAACTGATTAAGAATGAAGGAATCCCGTTCCATTGTGGAGGCTCTTTGGTAACAAAGGAACTAGTCTTTTTCTTTCCTTTTGTGGCCCCCTTTAGCTCTATACACAATTTCAATTTTCAACCTTTTGTGGACCAATCTAATATTCCAGTACTGTCCTAGATCTGCCCCAATTTTGTCTATTGGCATGGGGTGTTATACTTAATTTGAGTCTTTTGTTCCCCTTGACTTGTCTAGAGATGTTTTAAATTTTTCAAAAATATTCAAAATTTAGAAGTAGGACCAATACTTTGAGGATAATAAATATAAAACGCCTGATAAAATTGAATTCTAGATTGATTTAATTAATAAAACTTAATTTTATAGCGGGGTCTTGAAGAAAAAATAGGTGGAGAAAGGATATATATAAGTGGTTGAAGTATGACCATAGAAAAGTACATTCACCATTTCAAGTATTCAATTGAAAGTTAGGACACCTCAAACGGAGACCGAAATCTAAATGAAGGGAAAAAAGCTCAAACAAATCGAAATATTGGCGAAAAACACTATTCATCCTAGCTATAGCATAGGAAATTATAGTTCTATAGGGACCCATGTTAACGTCTCACACATAATGATCGTTAGGGTTGTTTTTGTTGAAAAGTCATTACCAACTTATATTCAAGATATTACAGAAAAGAGTTTACAATATTCAAGAATTATATGGATCGGAACTAAAAGATCAAGATCAGATCTCTTGTATTTCTAGAAATTAATAAAGTCTAGAATTATTCTAGAAAAACTGTTATTCTAAAAATGAATAATTAGAGAAATATTCTAGTATGGAGTAACAAATATCCTTAACTAAATTTTTTCATTATTACCAACTATAAATATATATGTAGTTCATTTGAGATATATATAATGTACGTACACAAATAAGAAAGTAAATAGTGAGTGATCAAGTAAAAATAAGAGATAACAAAGAGTTGTAATTTCGTAGGTTATCATTACTTACCAATAAGAAAATTCAAGTGGTGAGTAACAATTTTTTTAAAAAAAAAAATCAAGCAAGAAGTGTCTGAGAAAATATGATTAGTTAGAGTTTGAGGTGCAAAATAAAATATAAAAAATAGAGTGGGATGGAAGCGAACATACTTCATAATAATAAAATTCAAGTTATAAGCAAATTAATAAAATTCATGAGTATGCAGAAGTTTCCATCAATGGAGGCAACATATCTAAACTCAGATGAAGAGAGGAGAAGAGTAATGTAAAAATTGAAAGTTCTCATTCCAATCGTATGAACTACAAAGCTGTATCTGGCTATCTTTATATATAAAATAAAAGCATCTAACTAATCTAGCTGATCTGTACATTTTCCTAACTAACTAATCTACATTAACTACACCTCACTAACTATTCTAGCAATAATCAATTTAACTAACTAACTCGTGCCATGTCACTGATCCAGATGAAACCTTCATGTCATCAATCCATGTGCTATTCATTCTCAACACTCCCCCTCAAGCTAGGTGATGAAAAAACATTGATAATCCCTAGCTTGTCTACAAGATAGTTGTGTTGTCCTCTCCCTAGAGCTTTAGTAAATAAATTAGCCTCCTGATCCTTTGAAGAAACATATTCAGTCTTGATCACTCCTTCCTGAATTTTGTCCCTGATAAAATGTAGATCGATTTCTATATGCTTTGTCCTTTCATGAAAAATGGGATTTGCAGTAATTTGTATTGCTAACTTGCTATCACTCTGTAAAGTTACTGGCAATTGAACCTTCATATTCAATTCTTTGCATAGCCCAACAAGCCATAGTATTTTTGATACCCTTGATGACATACTTCTATATTCTGCCTCTGTTGAACTTCTAGATATAGTTGTCTGCTTCTTAGACTTCCAAGAGACCAATGAATCACCAAGCTTCACCACATAACCTGTTACTGACCTTCTTGACACAAGGCATGCTGCCCAGTCTGCATCACAGAAACCTTTGAGCTTGCTTAACTGCCTTGAACTCATAAGAACACCAAGTCCTGGAGCATTCTTAATATACCTCACAACTCTTAAAGCAGATTTCATGTGAGACTTCTTTGGACAATACATAAATTGGTTGAGTGTATGAATGTCATATGATATATCTGGCCTGGTCATGGTTAAGTATATGAGCTTTCCAATTAATCTCTGATATGGTCCTGCATCCTCTAACTTGCCATCTCCCTTTACTCCCATGTGATCATCTAATTCAAGTTTTGTCAACTTTTAATGGAATTCCATAGGAGTAGTAGCTGGTTTAGATCCTGCCAGTCCCAATTTTGTGACTAATTCCATAGCAAACTTTCTCTGATTCATCAAGATGTCATGCTTTGATCTTGCAATCTCAATCCTAAGAAAGTACTTCATTTCACCAAGATCTTTAATTTTGAACATGGACTGCAGTGCCCTCTTTGCTTCCAAAATGAGTTGATGGTCATTTCCTGTGATCATGAGATCATCCACATAAACTAGTATAACCACCATTTTTGTATCGAATTTTTTTGTGAATAAGGAATAATCAAAATGGCTTCAAGTAAAGCTAAATTCAAACAGTGCCTCAGTAAGCTTCAAGTTTCATTGTCTTGAGGCTTGTTTGAGTCCATATAGGGATTTTTGCAGCATGCATACTTTGTTCTCCCCCTGGCTGGGAAATCCCTGTGGGACTTGCATATACATCTCTTCAAACAAATCTCCTTGCAAGAAGGATTGTATACATCCATTTGGTAGAGGCACCAATTATGAGAAGTTGCAAGAGCTAGAACAACCCTCACTGTAACCATTTTCACCATAGGGGAAAAGGTTTCTTGATAATTTATGCTCTCTTGCTGGTTATAATCCTTAGCTACCAGTCTGGCTTTATATCTATCAACATCACCATTGGCCTTGTACTTGATTTTATATACCCATTTACATTCAATAGGTAGCTTATGAGGAAGTAAATCAGTTAAGGACCAAGTGTTGTTGTCTTGAAGAGCCTAAAGCTTCTGATTCATAGCTAGAATTCACTTAGGATCCAGAACAGCCTCAACATAACTTTGAGGCTCCTTTAGGGAAGTGAGATTGGTTAGAAAAGTTTGATATGTATGAGACAAGCCTGAATATGATATGTAGTTGGACATAGGATATTGACACGAATTAGAAAAACTAGTGTGAGGCTTACTACTGCAAATGTAGTCATGCATCCATGAGGGCTGCGTTTTTAGTCTGGTAGATCTTCTAGCCTCCACACCAATTGCAGGGACATGTGGTATTGGAGCAGGAGAATTATCATCAGGTACCACATCAGTGGGTTCATCTATGTCATCATGTGGAGGGGTCATAGGTGTTGGATCAGGCACAACAGCAAGAATGGGGCCTGAATCTATGGTCATAACACCAGATGGAAACAATGTCAGCTTGCCAGTTTGTAAAAGCTAAAAGGGAAAAATAGATTCCCTAAATTGTACATCCCTGCTAACAAAAAAACTGTTAGTCAACAAGTTATAGAGCCTATATCCTTTCTGTGTGGTTGAGTATTCCATGAGAACTGCCCCCATAAACTTAGGCTCAAACTTGTCTCCTTTGGTGAGGGTGTTTGCAAAACATACACACCTAATAGTTCTCATATGTTGTAGGGAAGGACTTCTACCATACAACAATTCAAAGGCTGATTTGTCATTCAGGACAGATAGTGGCAATCTATTAATGATGTAAACAGCATTGTGGACACACTCTTCCCAAAATTTGAGAGGCAAATGACCTTGAAGTCGTATAGCTCTAGCAATCTCTAGAATATGTTTGTGTTTTCTCTCAACTAAGCCATTTTGTTGAGGTGTATGTACACACGAACTCTGATGGATCATCCCATAAGATTGAAACAAAGCATTGCATTCTAAGTTAAAAAACTCTGTACCATTATCACTTCTAAAAACTTTGACAGTTGCACCAAACTGAGTTTTTATTAATGTAAAAAAACTGTTTCAATATGACAATTACATCACTCTTCCACTTCAACAAAAAAATTCAAGTCATTCTACTATGATCATCAACCAGAGTAAGGAAATATCTGCTCTCATCATGATTACATACTCTATAAGGTCCCCATACATCAGCATGTATCATCTTTAAAGGTGTAGCAAGTCTATTGTTTCCAGTAGGAAAAGACCATCTCTTTTGTCTAGCTAATGGACAAATGGTGCAATCTTTTATTCTACTACTACTATTACTACTTGAATTAAACTTCATGTTTGGTATTTTCTCCAGTACTTTGTCAGGAGCATCACCCAGCCTTTGATGCCAAATTGCTAAATCTTCTCCTGCATCATCAATTTTGGACTGTACAGTTGCCACCATAGTTTTCTGAAAATCCTTCAGCTGCATCTGCATCCTGTACAATCCATCAACGACTCTATCAATCCCCTTCACCTTTCCATTGTGAAGGTCCTGCGTAATACATAGATCATGATAAAAAGTAATAAAACACCTTAAATCCCTAGTTAATTTTGTGACTGATAGAAAATTATACTGAAATTTTGGTTTGTACAATACATTAGTAACCTTGCTCTCATCTTCCAAATCACAAGAACCAATGCATGATACTTCAATAGCATTACCATCTGGCAAATAAACCTTTCTCGTACATCTGTCATCTAATCTTCTAATATCACTAAGCCAGATTTTGTTGTAAGTCATGTGATTAGTTGCTCCTGAATCTACTATCCACTTAACATAATCAATGTTATGTTTGGCTAGGAAAGAATGAGGTATACCTGTCACATTTTTCCCATCTGTAACATTGTCCTTGTTGATCAACTTCATCAGTTGTTCATACTAATCTTGAGTAAACATGATGCCTGCTTTGCGATCTGTTTCATTAGCATTTGCCATACCTGGATGAGGGTCCTTTTCTTGAGCTTGTTGCTCTTCATACTTCACTGCATTAGCTGATGTATTGAATCCTTCTTATGCATTTTGATTTCCTCTTATTCTTCTCCTTTCTCTAGTGTCTGATGGGTACCCATGCACCTTCCAGCATCTTTCAATTGTATGACCTCTCATTCCACAGTGATCACAATAGAAATTATTTTTCTTTCTTGGCTTAAAATTGTTCTCAGCATCCTTATAGCTTCCACAAGGACTTCTTTGATTTCCAGTCATTTTGTTCCTGTTACTAAATAAAGTTGTTCGATCCATAGATTCGCTTACATGTACTGCATTCCCTAGTGATCTACGGCTCTCTTCATATATCACCATTGAGTAAGCCTTGTTCAAGCTTGGAATTAGAGTTGTCATCATATTTGACTTCGACATTGCACATATGAATCATTTAGTCCTACTAGGAACTGCAGAAGTCTCTGGTACTCATAATGCTCTATATATTTCTTCGATTCTACACATTCACACCCAGGGCATGGCATGAGGGCGTCAAATTCCTCCCATAGCTCATTCATCTTTAAAAAATAGCTCAAAACAGAAGATGTGCCTTGAATCAAATGGTTTATCTCTGTGTGCAGATGGAAAACTCTAGATCCATCAACCTTGTCCAACCTCTCTTTCAGATCTATCCACACCTTGTATGCACTTGAAGCATACATGACTCCACTCAATAGCTCATTGCTCACAACATTCATTATCCATGATAGCACAATTGCATTGCACTTTTCCCACAATTCATGCAGAGATTCATCAAACTTATCATTTGTGTATCTTCTATCCACAAATCCTAACTTGCTCTTTCCTACTAATCCAATTTTCATCGATCTACTCCAAATCGCGTAGTTCTCTGGACCAGTTAGAGAGAAAGAGATCAAATTGTTACATGGAGTATCACAGGCCTGCAAATACAACAGATGATGATGATCTATAATCACTGATGTGTTCGAATTGCTTCTGGCAGTAGCAACAACTCCTTCAGTCTCCATTGTTACTCTTTGAAGCTTCTGAAACTTGAGAGCTTTGTTTCAACAATGGCGGATAACAGAAAAAATACTCTCGATCACACACTATTCACGATCTATCCAGCTCTGATACCATGATAAAATTCATGAGTATGCAGAAGTTTCCATAAATGGAGGCAACAGATCTAAACTCAGATGAAGAGAGAGTTGTTAAGCACAGAGAAGAGTAATGTGAAAATGGAAAGTTCTCATTCCAATCGTATGAACTACAAAGTTGTATCTGGCTATCTTTATATACAAAATAAAAGCATCTAACTAATCTGGTTGAGTTGTACATTTTCCTAACTAACTAATCTGCATTAACTACACCTCACTAATTGTTCTAACAATAATCAATTTAATTAACTAACTCGTGCTATGTCACTGATCCAGGTGAAGCCTCCATGTCATCAATCCATGTGCTATTCATTCTCAACACAAATAATCTATTTAATTAAGTATGATCTACCATCTAATAAAAAGTACCATTAATATATATATATGTATATATATATATATATATATATATATATATATTATATTTATATAAAATCCGTTGATATGCAACAATTTCTCTAGTAGCATAAGCTAACTTAATTACATCGATGTATCAACTATCAAGAATTATAATTTAGTGATATCGATCAAACTCTTCACATAATAAATAATATGCGTTTAGTTGTCCGATAAAACTTATATAGTGACTTGTACATGAGAAAATATAAAAAATTCATCAAATCATACTTATATCAAAGAAAAATTAATTTAATCATATCGTAATATTTATTGTTGCGGTTACTCCTCTCTTCTTTATTGTTTCCAGCATGATTTCTTTGATACCGTATTTGTTTTATTTGTTTTATGTATTTGTTTCTTTATACGCTTACTTGACAGAAGGTCTTTCGAAAATTATACGCTTTAATGGACTATAAACATCGTGTGCGGATAAACGTTTACCCCCCATAACTAGCTAGCGACCTAGTCATAATTTTGAATCCTTCCTCAAATTAAGTCCGTAAACATATTTAAGGTAATATAATGATTGATTAATTAAAGACTTATATAATTAAGCACACCTAAGCATGAAAAATAAGTTGTTTGTTAATTAATGAGTTTAATTTAACTGTTCATTAGACTTTTCCATGATATAACAGCAGGTGAGTAGTGTTGTATACATTGAATCTAAAATGTCATCCTAATTTCAATTAATAATAAGATCTTAATTATGTCACAATTAGTTCTTGTTCCCCAACTAATTTATTAATTTCATTTATGGTTGTCAAATCGTGTGCCCTCTACGTCCCATATTGTAATTAAGAGAATTTTAACGAGAAGGATAATTTGGTGTAACGAGGATATGATCGTAGATAGAGAGAGGATTAAACTTGAAGATTAACAGATAGGCCATCGTTATTTTTAAATTTGATTTAAGTATAAATCATACTTAGCTTACTCCGCTTCAAAATACTACTTTATTTTCTAACTAAAAATAGATGAATGAAAATACTCTATTTTAATTATTAGTGATTTGATACCAATTAAAATTATCTAGATGACTTAATAAAGATGGTAAAATTTGCTCATACTCTATATTTGTCCTCTTTGTTTGTACTCTCTTTGTTCACTTTAAATTTGTTCAATTTTGACTTTGCACACGTTTCAAAGATCATATTGATTTACGTGAATATCTTGTCATAATACCAATATTATTTGATGTTTATTCTTAATTAGGTCTTGAACATAATTTGAAGAATAAATAATTAATGCTAAGGTAAAATAAAGGAGAAAATGATTTTCTCTTAATATGCTAAAAGTGATAAATAAAAATTAAACAAAAAGCAAAATAAATTATTAGATGTTAATTCCAGTAATGGATTTAGAGCATAACTTACGAGATCACGAAAATACACTAGTTTTTTTTTACTTCAAACCTCCCCGGCCCTCTCTATATATTATTAATAATAAATTCACTAAATACATAAATATGTGACTATAAACTCTATTATTACTGTATTATTAACTTTCGATGTGGTCTTTGTATGAACCTCTAAACTATATATTCTGAATTTCCATCTTATTAACTCCTAGTTGGTACCAATTATATTTTAATATAATCGACCAAAATATGATATATTGGTCTATATTATAAGTACTACGTACGTACGTAATTAGCAAAACGTGGATAGCCTAGCTTCATGACTCAATCCAATAATTAACAAGTAATAACCATAGACATACACAAGGTCGTATTATGCTAGATTTGGGCATCATAATTTAAAAAATTATCAAGAATTAAATAGACTATAACTATTTAGGGATGTCACCTTGAGTAGAACGGATCAAAAAATTTATTTTTAAATATTAAATGAAACATGACAGGTATTAGAGTGGATCTAGATTTAAATAACAAAAATGAAAAAAAATATAAAGAGGCCAAATGGGTAGAGCAGACCTGAATCTAAACGAGGCAAAATGGAGTTGTACAAGATCAAGCAAGGCAAAACTTAAACAAAAGAAGACTTAACCAATTTTGTTCGTCCCGCTCCATTGTCATTCCTATAACTATATATTAAAAATATATAATTAATCTCCTCTTCAAGTCAATGAATAAATTATATTATTATTGAAGTCAATAGCCCATGGCCAAGCTGGTCCAAGTAATAAGCAAGCAACATGTTTTGTCTTCTCTTCTTCATTCATTGCATGTGTCCTTAAATATAAATCAACATCACCTCTTATATTTTATTTTATTTTAAAAAATAATAAACTCATAGCTCATATCTTAGTTGTCTAATCATCTCATGCTAATTACTTGGATCTTAAAATCATAGTAATGACATATGTTAAAAGTTGTTGATGACTTTGCTAGTGATAAAAGATAGAAGAGGTTGATGTGGTAAGTTGACATGTTGTTTTGGTTAAAATGGA
>JAJOOO010001542.1:0-28441 GCA_029582685.1 Solanum piurae | reverse complement strand
CCGGTGTCAAAGATTCAGGATCGTTTTCTTCAAACCATTTCATATCTTCCTTCTTCATGAAAAGAATCTCAAAAACCACAGGTCTTTCTGTAAAAAAAAAATTTTTGGCATTTGGTAGAACCTATATGTTCGCGATATGTACTTTCCTTTTCTACACTTATATTCTAATTGGTTTTCTTTTCGATACAATCAGATATGCCTATTCTGATGATAGTGAAGAGTTTGATAAGGATATCACCTTGACACTCATAAAACCCTCCCCTCTACCAACAAAGGATGTAAGAATTCCATCCGAAGTGAGATCAACGCCTGGTGGAGATGGGACATCTAATGGTGGTGATGTAGAAGAAGACAAGACAGAGTAGAGTATATATATATATATATATATATATTGTCCATTACCATACTACTGTAAACGAAAAACGTCACGAAAAAGAGTAATTGCTCATAGAATCTTGTATCTGGTGTTCTCTGTGCAAAAATATTGAAGGTGGGATCAGGTAAAAGCCTAGGTAATAATAGTTAAATTCTTAATACAATAGGGAAATTGTTGCCTTCATTCATATTTGTTTCAAGTACTTATTAGAATATTAGAGAGAGTTGTCTCTCGCCCCTAGGTATTCTCTACCTACCCACCTGTGTCGGTTTCGGGTACAGGTACCCTCTTGCTTAACGTCACTGTATGTGTTGGCCAGTATTCATTTTACTTTACTGTCTATGCAAATCTTAAATTATTCTGAAGTGTATGTCCAACACATAGTGATCATTTATCGACCAATGAGACTATAGTTATCAAATGATTGAATATTCATTATAAGCATCTAATGAATTATAAGTTCATCGCGCCTTACTTATCATTTCAATAACTCAGCTTGCTCGTAAGAGCCCATAGGTGATGCAATAACAATCAAGTTCAAATTTCATATTTAAAACTAAGCTTCAATCCCTTGAGTTAAAATACAAAATAATCAAATTCAAGAACAAGCAGATCAAGCCTTGGAGCCAATAGTTGAAAAAAAAATTACTCATCTATGCTATTTTTTCTAGACTTGAGAGAAATTCTACAAATTTTATACTCATTATACTACTTTTTTTTTTGTTAAAAGGATACTAGTTTCGTTGATATAGTGTAAGATTGTTACATATAGTTTGACTTGCCTAGAATACATTGTACCTATAGGTTAAGAAAAAAAATGTTATATAAATAAAAAAAATTTAAAAAACAATATCAATGATAAAATAGATATTGCATAAAATAAGGAGGACAAAATCACATTTTATGATAAACAGAGCAAAGTTAAAACGTTTTTTTTTTATGTAAAAAGAAAATATAATTACTTTTGGGTAGTCTAAATCAATTATTACTTGTATTACTATTAAGTGAGTGTAGACAATAAAATTTCGCGTCGAGAAAATAATAATCAAGAACGCAAAGTTATGCAACAATCGTATTTATTGATTTAAAGTGCGAGTGTTACAATCTCTATAATTCCTCTGAATTCGTCTTTTCAAATATAATTCAAGGGCTCTCTATCTTGATCTTGAACTTGGGATTTATCTTGATCTTAATCTCTATCTTGATCTTGAAGTTTATCTTGCTCTTGAACTTGGACTTGGACTTGATCTTGAACTTTATCTTGATCTTGACTTTCTAGTTGAATTCAAGGGCTTCGAGCTTGATCTTGAATCTGGTGGTCTTGATTTTGATCGTTCTTGAACTTGATCTTGACTTCTTCAAATCATAAACTTGAACACTTGAATTCTTGAATTCTCGAATTCTTAAACTTGTAGAGAAATTGCGGCTTTTGATCCACGAGCTTTCTCTAGCTTCTTGTTCGAATTTTTGGTCCTCTATTCTGAATTATGAGGACCCCTATTTATAGTTTTAAAATAGAGGAGTTGTGTTTAGAAGACGACTTCCTTCGGCCAATCAGATTTAAGTGGCATGGCATATGGGCTTTATGGAGCGGGCCTTAATTAAATTCATATTTATTGAATTCAAATAATTAACTCAATTATATTAATTCATAATATTTATTTGGACTAATATAATCCAAATCATTTAATAAATTTATCCGAATCATTTAATAAATTTATATTTAAATAAATTTTAAATGATTACAAATGCCCTTGCTTCAAGTCTTATCGAGATATTTTATCTTCCGAAGACTAGACTTGAAGTATTAATTAAATTATAATTTATTTGAGATGCCCCTTCAATGTTTAAATTTGTTGTCGGACTCCAATGCATGTAATTGGAGTGGGCACGTGAGTCTACCACTTTCAAACATATATTTGACCAATTTGAATCATGATAGGAGGCAAATAAATGCTTGTTAAAAAGCAATAGAAAAAACAATTTGACTAGGATAGTATTTCCGTCAATTACTTTAGCATAGACAAAGAGGAATTGCTATTAATCTAAGAAAGGGATTTTATGTAGGATGGCAATGGGGCAGGGCAGATGCGGGGCGGAGTGGGTTTAAGGCTATGTGGGGCGGAGCGGGTTTAAGGTTGTGTGGGGCGGGTTGAAGTGTGTTTTAAAAAATTAATGTGGGGCGGGGCGGGTTGCGGGTATATGTGATTTTATATGGGTTCAAACTTAATTTTAACTTTTTACATATTATAAGAGTGATATAACATTATTTATGAAGATAATTTCATTAAAGCTACTAAAATATTCAAGATAATAAATGAAAATGGTTCAATAAAAAATAATACAATTTCTTACATGTTTCCCAATTGACCTCTAAAAAATAAAATTTTAAGTCACTATCCTATTAAATTAATACAACTTAATGAAAAAATAAATTTATTTTTATGAATTTTATTTTTAGTATCAAACATAACTAGAAAAAGAAAATATTAAAAAAATTATGCGGGGCGGGGTGGAGCGGGTTGAAAATGAAAAGAGTTATTATGCGGGGCGGGGCGGATTAAAATATTTACGGGTTAAGCTCAACCCGCACCGCCCCCGTCCTACATCGCCCCATTGCCATCCCTAATTCTATGATGCCATTTAAGTTCAAAATGTAGTTGAACTAGGAATTGTAGTCCCACTCAATTTCAAATTCATATCCTTTTCTATTGTCTTAGCCAAAAAGAAATTGTAATTGAAACAGGAGAAGGATTTTATTCCACTACATGGCATCTATACATAGACACATTGTATCCATAATTTTGTCTTCAATTACAGATTGTGAGCCACAAGTCTATGACGAAAGGGGCATAATTCAAGGTAGTCTTCCTCCCTTTTTCTGATTTTCGTCATTTTTTTACAGCTTGACACGTCTGTCGTGGAAAATTCATATCTCATTGTAGAAATATCGAAATTATGAACGGTTTAATTTTCCAGAAACTAGACTTCTTGATCTCTAACATATCCGAAATTCAGAATTTAATACCTTCAGAATATTTTTAGATGATATTTTGAAGTTAGCTCTATATTCTGTCATGCTGAAAATTTTAGAGTTGTGCGCCTTTACTAAAACTCTTGTGTCTTGATATAGGAACGATGAAATAACAAGCCGCTTGATTATTTAGAATCTAAACACAAAAGGTCTACAACATATCCAAAATTTAAGATTTAATACCTTCAGAATCTTTCTAGATGATTTTTTGAAGTTAACTTTAAATTCTGTCATGCTGAAAATTTCAGATTTGTGTGGCTTTACTAAAACTCGTGTCTTGATGTAGGAACAACGAAATCACAAGACGCTTGATTATTTCAATTCTAGACACAAACATCTACAACATATCCAAAATGCAACATTTAATACCTTCAGAATCTTTCTGGATAATTTTTTGAAGTTAACTTTAAATTCTGTCATGTAGCTGATTTCAGATTTTTGTTGCCTCACAAAATATTTTATATCTCAATGTCAGAACATCGTCGCCAAAAAGGGTTGTGATAGCTTGAAATTATAAGGCTTCATTATCACTAAGAAAATATTGTCTCAAGTCTAATTAACCTAGTTAGCTTAGCATGACTTTCAAGTCTCAAACGTCGGTAACAATTTCTCCTCTACTTGTGTTTTCTTTGTGTTGTCTTCCCCCCTTTTTTGTAGGTAGGCTTCAACGGATGATCTGTGGAGAAGGTAGTCTTATGACACAAAGGGATGAGTACTCATTTCCATCTTAAGAAAGGTAATTATGATATTTGAAGGTGCAAATGTGTGAAGGGATGGATACATGTCCCCGCCCTGAGAAAGGTAACTTTATGGTATTCTTAAGGCGAAAGCGGATAGATACAAATCCCCGCCCTAAGAAATGGTAATTTATGATATTCTTAAGGTGAAAGCGGATAGATATAAATCCCCGCGCTAAGAAAGGTAATTTATGGTATTCTTAAGGTGAAAGCTGATAGATACAAATCCCCGCCCTAAGAAAGGTAACTTTACGTTATTCTTAAGGCGAATGCGGATAGATATAAATCACCGCCCTAAGAAAGGTAATTTATGGTACTCTTAAGGCGAAAGCGGATAGATACAAATTCCCGCCCTAAGAAAGGTAATTTATGATATTCTTAAGGTGAAAGCGGATAGATACAAATCCTCACCCTAAGGAAGGTAACTTTATGGTATTCTTAAGGCGAAAGCAGATAGATACACATCACTGCCCTAAGAAAGGTAATTTTATGGTATTCTTAAGGCGAAAGCGGATAGATAAAAATCCACGCCCTAAGAAAGGTAATTTATGATATTCTTAAGGCGAAAGAGGATAGATACACATCCCCGCCCTAAGAGAGGTAATTTATGGTATTCTTAAGGTGAAAGTGGATAGATACATATCCCCGCCCTAAGAGAGGTAATTTATGGTATTCTTAAGGCGAAAGCAGATAGATACACATCCCCGCCCTAAGAGAGGTAATTTATGGTATTCTTAAGGCGAAAGCGGATAGATACAAATCCCCGCCCTAAGAAAGGTAATTTATGGTGTAAAGATTTGAAAACTTCAACTTTCAGACTTGAATAATTTGAAGACTTCAACTTGTAGACTTAAAGAATTTGAAGACCTCAACTTGCAGACTTGAAGAATTTGAAGACCTTAGCTTGCAGACTTGAAGAATTTGAAGACCTCAGCTTGCAGACTTGAAGAATTTGAAGACCTCAACTTGCAGACTTGAAGAATTTAAAGACCTCAACTTGCAGACTTGAAGAATTTAAAGACCTCAACTTGCAGACTTGAAGAATTTGAAAACCTCAACTTGCAGACTTGAAGAATTTGAAAACTTCAACTTGCAAACTTAAAGAATTTGAAGACTTCAACTTGCAGACTTAAAGAATTTGAAGACTTCAACTTGCAGACTTAAAGAATTTGAAGACTTCAAACTTGTAGACTTAAAGATTTCAACTTGCAGGCTTAAAGATTTCAACTTGCAGACTTGAAGACTTCAACTTGCAGACTTAAAGAATTTGAAGACTTCAACTTCCAGACTTAAAAAGTTTGAAGACCTCAACTTGGAGACTTGAAGAATTTGGAGACCTCAACTTGCAGACTTGGAGGACTTTGAAGACTTTTAATTTGTATACTTGGAAGATTTGAAAACTTCAACTTGCATACTTGGAAGATTTAAAGACTTCAACTTGCATACTTGGAAGATTTGAAGACTTCAGCTTGTATACTTGGAAGATTTGAAGACTTCAGCTTGCATACTTGGAGGATTTGAAAACTTTAACTTGAATACTTGGAGGATTTGAAGACTGGAATTTTAAAGAAACTTCAAGCATGTTGTTTACGAAACTCATATTTCTTTAAGGGTTTGCCCCCATCTATTGACCAATCAATACTTCGTACTAGTCTAAAGTTTGATGAGACAAAAGATAAAACAAAATACTTATCGCTTTGACTGTCATGTGACAAATTGTCACACCCTTTTTTTCGCATCGACAGAAGGTTTTTCAAATTAAAGTGACGTTATTGATTAGGGATTATTTTATTTTTTCAGAGTCGCCACTTGGAATTGAGTTATGGTGTTCCAAGTCACTTTTTTGTTTAATCTCTAATCAAAAGGAAATGACTCTTTATTTGGTCTGCGAACTAGAAATTCAGGTAAGGAATTCTGTTGACCGAGGGGAAGGTATTAGGCATCCCTCTAATCCCGTGGTTCTAGCACGGTTGCTTTTATTGACTTATACCTGACTTAAATTATTTTTGGATACATTATTACATGTCATTATTTGTTCACATTTATATTTTTTGTTGAACTTTTATTTGGTCTTGATGCGTAACCGCATTCTTGGTCTTGACATTTAGAGACATAACTGTCTTCTTTGCATCACACGTAATAACCTTATTTTTTATAAGTCGCTACTTTAAATTAATAAAAAAACTAATTATATTAGTGGACAAGGCGTGTCACCGCATCCTTGAGTTTATTTTAATGTCTCAAAAAAAAAAATGTGTAACCACATTCTTAATCGAAACAAATATTTTTAACGGGTCATATATCTGCCCTAATGCTTACCTATTGCTAGAAAGGTTAAGCATATTATTAGTGACTAAATTCTTTTATACTATTTATATTCATGAATACTATTTAAATAATAAAAGTCTAAAATCTTAAACAAATAAAAAAAGTTATTTCATATTTAAATTTGATAAAGATGCATCTACGTTTTAAGTTACTTTTACAAGTTATGACAAAAGACAATTAAAATAAAAAAAAGTAAAAATTTGCAACTCTTTCATTTCTTAGTTTTTCTAAAATAAACATTTTTAATAAAATTGACTAAACAAACTATTAGAATAATTCGTTTAGACATTTAATTGATTTTGGGTTGGGCACAAGAGGTACTTAATTGATAACATATGGTACAAAATCAAAAATAATGTACAATAAAATAAATAAAAAATATTTCAATATTAGTGTCAAAATTAAACACACATAAAATTTAAGCAACTTCATAACATTGGAATCAAGTATTATATGATCATGAAAATGAAATTATACAATAAAAAAATTAAATGGTACCTTTTGTGAAAATCAATTCACAAAAAGAAAATAATTCCAATAAGGAACCACGAACTCGTAACCGCGAAAACAAACCTCAAACTCAACCTTTGTTTGTGAATGAAAAGAAAAATATAATATGAGGGTGTTTTTTCTTATCCGTGTTGAATAGTATTTTTGGATGATTTTTTTTTTTGGTTATGTTTTCTCGTGCGTGAGTCTCTGTGTTGGTTTGATAGGATAGTTTTTTTTTCCTCGTCTTGCAGTGTGTGTTGCTGTTTATAGGAATGTGTAGTACGTGTGTGTGGTGTGAGGGAGTGTTGGGGGTAGTGGAAGAGTTCAGTGGGGTGAGGGTAGGTGTAGGTGGGTTGGGGTAGTGTAGGTTTTTTTTTTTTAGATTAAATATATATATATTAAAATTATAATAATATTAATATTAATCAATTATTTTGAACTAATAAAATATAAAAAAAGTCAAATAGCTAGTTTAAAAATATAATTAAGAAATACTAGCTTTTTTATTAAAATTTAAATTAAAAGAAAACATATACTTTTTGTAGTTTTCAAATCTTTTAAAATAAACTTACTAAATTAGAAAAATAAAAATATTTAATCTAGACCTAGAAGAAATATTTAAGAAATAAAATTAGTGTAAAACCTTATGTTCGGTCAAAAATTACGTGTCTACACAGATCAAGTGGGAACATGTGGTTTTTTTACACTCATGCAACTGAACTTAGGATATATTCTAAGCGTCTACGTACCTCAATGAACAGGATCAAGTCACAACGTAATTTGGGTGAGTGAGTGATTTTTTTTGTGGTGCCGTACACAGTTTATACTCTTGCGGGCCAGGAATGGCATGCAGTTTAGGCTCATACCTTAAGGAGCATCCAATGGCGGATCCAGAATTTTAAGGTCATGGGTGCTCCCTTGACTACCGTCACAAAATATAAGTAAAGAAATTTATGACTTGTCATAAAATAGACAATCAAATAAAGAGTAAAAAAGAACAATCAACACAAGAATAGAAGAGTTGATCTTCAAAATATTTTTTTAAATAGACAATCAAATAAAGAGTAAAAAGAACAATCAACACAAGGAGTGAAAAATAAAAGGTCTAAATGAAATAAATAAGTCAGAATAGAAGAGTTGGTCTTCAAAATATTTTTAAAAAATTGCTTAGAGAGGGGAATCGAACCCAAGATGTAGATGCAACAAAGAACCTTTAGCCCGAACAAATGACCACTGAACCAATTAACAGATTGTGTACTGGGTGCTCACGGTTAAATTATATATCTTTCTTTAAAAAATTTATATAGATATATATAGTTCGATACGAAATTAATGGGTGCTCGAGCATCCGAAATGTCCAATGTGGATCCGCCCTTGGGAGCATCATCTTACTTCAAGGGTAGTACCTCTTTAGGAATTTTGCATTAATAAGACTGATCCTTACGTCATCTGCATCAACAAGCTTGTAAGCACCATGTGAATATGCTTCTTGTACGACATATGGTCCATCCCACTTTGAGGTAAAATTGCCCCCTGTTATGCCATAATTTTACTATCTTTAGAAATATCACTTTTTGAAATGTTCTAAGTATAAAACAATTTAATAAAAATACTTAGAAAAGAGTTGTCACTTAATTTTTTTAAAGAAATTAAGAAAACTTATATTTTTTAAAGATTTAAATAGAAAAAATCATTTGAAAAATACCAAAGAGGGTTCAAGGTTAAATTTACACTTCGAGAAGGGTTTAAGCATTCGAAGTGCCCGCTAACATGCGGTTGACCTGTGACTTGACTAAAATATATTTTTTGACTAATTCTTTGGAAAATGATTTAACATAAAATAATAATTTACAATATTTGATTAACTTTGAAAAAATAATTAAATAAATGACACATTTTATTTTATTTTAGAAAGGAACCTAAAAATGAAATGTTAGGATTAAAATGAAAGTGAATAGAATTTTAACAAAAAAAAACTAGATTAATTAAAATTTATTTTGAGCTATAATAATTTGAACCAATTTGGTTAAATAAAGCATGAAAACTATTTTAACTTGATTCAAAAAATAAATAATAAAAAAATTGATTAAATATATTCAATACAAAGTATAAGAGTTGATAAAAATAAAATAGAAATATATTAAGATAAACTAACATAAAGAATATAGTTCATCTTTTGGGGAATTTAATTAAATTAATTAACAATTTTAATTTAAAAAAATAATAAATAATCACACAATTAAATAAGTTAAGGGTAAAGGAGAAATTAAGTTTGGACCCTTCTTGGGCCTGCTGCAATTGTGTTTGGGTTTTGGCCCTACTTTTGCCCCTTGATATCTTGTATATACACCAAATGTATACAACTTGTATTTTCGTTTTTGAACCTGTATATGGTATTTTAGTATGTATGCTAGTGTATACAGCTGGTATATCAATGTATACATGTTGTATCTCAGCATGCTTTCAGCTTTCCAAAACCTGCTAATCCAATTCCAGGCCTTATTTGATGCTTTCAACCTGTACGCCTGCTCTCGATGGCCTGGCCGACTCAAATGACAAAGAAAAGAGCCTATATGGCTTGACTCGGAAATGCAAAGAAGAGAAGTCCACCATGGACTTGGGAGGGGTTCATACAACAAGCGAAAAAGAGACAACATTAGCATTCGAAATAGTGAAACAAGTACAAAATAAATAACCGAACATGTCAACACACAAAGAAAAGAGAGCAAATGAGCAGAAAATATAAGCCATGAGAGATTATAGCTTGCGCGAGATAAAATTACTACATAAAAAATCCAAAACAATCCAAATATACATCACCAAAGGCATGCTTGACATGGATAACAATTCAATACATGTTAATGGGAATGCTTGAATCGCATAAAAAATGAATTAAGAATGGACATACGATAACTCTAATCCATACTCGAAACAATAACTTCTAAAGCCAACATAATTACAGAGAAGAGGAGAGCAAACTAGTGATTTGACTATATGCTAGACCAAGAAAGAACAACCTATAACATGCTCCTAAAATAAGACAAAACTCATTGATTTAGATAAGAATTAGCGAACTGAAACCCTCGTTAAAGATCTAACTCAAACGACTACATTCTAATCCGAAAAGACTCATCTCGCACCTGTATTAAATCGAACAGTCGACTAGTTCATTATCTTCACAGAATGGAGAGGCTTCACCTTCAAACCTTTCTATTAACTAGTTCAAATAATCATGCAACATCTAAACATGAAAAGCAAATTAGTTTTCAAAAGTAGAAATAATACACGAGAAGTATTTGAATGCATATTTTAATAACATATATTGAGCAGGGAATATACAGGGGGGGAAATTCTAAGTACTGGAGACCAAATGAGCATGAAGAGAACTCAGACTAAGCAAATAAACAAAAAAAAAAAAAGACATCGAGTAAGATTATCGCGCAATATACAAATCGATTTTAGATAAGTTTTGGTGTATACGGGTCGAAGAATTATATACACCAAAACTTAGAGCTTAAATTTAAGTTGACTAAAACAACGCTATAAGAGGTCTCAAACTAAGACATTAAGAACTCGAAGGACAGAAACATAGTACAACGAATAACGCCATGTCAAAATAGCAAAGGCGAAAAGAGTATTGTAAAGGGAAGAGCGTTACCTTTTCCGGGGCAGCGAGCTGGAATCACGAGCTTAACTATGAAGCTCCCACCACCACTAGAACTTTGACATAAATTTTGAATGAAAACTTCAAAGCAAGAGCTTAAATAAACTCGAACCTATTTCGTATGTGACTCCTATAGCTATTTCTTGCTAAATATTTCTCTTTATATCAACTGAAAATCTCCACCTTTTCCCCACCTTTTTTCCCCCCAATAATGAAGAAGAAAAGGCCATTTATAGATGAAAATAGGGTATGATTTTAGAGGGAAAACGGGAGATATTGGATGGATTTTGAAATCCAAAATTTGAATTCATATGCTCTTTTTGACGCAACAGTGAAAAAGATTCAGAAATCCCTGAAAAGGGGGAGAAGAGGACGTGAGGGATGGGATGTTACTGTTGGCGATCACGATGGGACGGGTGTGGGCGCTCATTTTTTTCGAATTTGATGGACTGGTCGCGGAGAAAGGAAGAATGAGGCGCGTTGGGTTTCTTCGCGTTCTGGGTTTCGCGAGGAAGAAGAACGAAGTGGGGCAATTTTGGGTTTGTATGCGATTTGGGTCGCGTTGATGGTTGTTGTAGAAGTGCTATTGTACGTATGGTATTGTTGTGGTATGGGTTTATGGGTTGGCAAATTGGTGGGCTTCTTTTGTTGTTGAGGAATTATTTGAAAATAATAAAGTGGGCTGGAAATTTGCCCAACTTTGGTCTTAAATTGATCCAACAAGTAGAACAAAATATTGGTTAGATTTGATTTTGCAAAATAACCAAATAAATTGCAAATTTGGTCAAGACGAATTAATATTAACTAATTAACGAGCTTCTTAATCTTAACGAAATAAAATAACTAATTTAATTATAAACTAATAAATAACAAAAAAATATGCCAACTTAAAGTAAACTAATTTAATAAAATATTCAACTAAAAAATAAAATCTTTTTGAGTTGATTTTCGATTATTATAAATTATACTAATTATATACAAAATTATGTAAAACATATATATTATTTAAAAATTATAAAAAAGTGACAAAAATAACTTGCAAACTCTATTTATTTTATTTTCTTGATTTTTTTTATTTATATAACACTAATAATTTTAGATCATTTGAAATTGGAGAAGCTCGTTGATTAATTTATATTGTAGAGGGCCAAAATTGGGTGTCAGCACCCCCAGACTTGTGCGAAGTAATGATGGGTTTTCTTACCGCGAGAACTTGATCTCCAACTTGAAAGCACCTCAAGCGAACCTTCTTATTGAAAGCATAAGAAAAACGAGCTTGATAACATTCAAGGTTTTGTTGGGCTTCTAGCCTCTTTTCGTCAAGTGTTTCTAACTCAGCAAGACGCAATCGAGCATTTTCTTCTTCAGTGATCCCTTCTTGAATAGCAAGTCTTAAGGAAGGTATTTGATGCTCGAGTAGTAGGACTGTTTCAACACCAAAAGCGAGTGAATATGGTGTTTCTTGAGTTGGAGTGCGATACGTCGTCCTATATGCCCACAAAGTTTCTTCCATTCTTTCATGCCAATTCCGTTTGGACTTGGACACAACTTTCTTCAGGAGGTTGCATAGAGTCTTATTGAATGCTTCAGCGAGACCATTGGCGGCAGCATGATACATAGAAGATTTACGCTGCTTGAAACCAAAGAGATCACAAATTTTGTTCATTTACTTGTTATCAAATGGCTTGCCATTGTCTGTTATTATGTAGCGAGGGATGCCAAAGCGATAGATGATATTCACTCAGATAAAATTTGTAACATTCTATTTCTTCACTTCCTTAAGAGCGACAGCTTCAGCCCATTTTGAGAAGTAATTTGTTGCAGCCAAGATGTACAAGTGTCCACCAGAAGATTTTGGTAGTGGTCCCACAACATCCAATCCCCAAGCGTCAAATGGCCAAGATGCAATAGTTGGGTGCAATACTTCGGGAGGCTGATGTATGAAATTCGCATGAAATTTACAAGCATCACACCTCCGTGCATAATCTAAGCAATCCTTCACCATAGTTGGCCAATAATACTGCATCCTCTTTATGTGAAAGTGGAGTTTCAGTCCAAATTGATATGATCCACATACCCATGAGTGTGCTTCTTGCAAAGCTTGAATTATTTCTTCCTCTCCCAAACATCGTAATAGTACACCCTCAAATGATCTTCTATATAATGTGTCCTTGTAATAAAGAAAGCGAGGTGCACGGCGACGAATGGCAGTCCTTCTCATTGGATTTTCTGGAAGTATCCCATAACACATGTAGTTAATAATAGGTTGTCTCCAATCTTCTTTGGCGGCTTCAGAAACGGCGACGAGATGATCAAGCTCATTTTCTATACATTTTTCCTCATTTGGCGGTGGTACTATCCATTTTTGACAAATAGTCCCTTGCGTCAGATTAGGAAGAGTTAGCGTTGAAGCTAGAGCAACCAATGCATCAGCTTTCTTATTCTCCGTTCTACGCACATGTTGAAGGGTTACATCTCCAAGCCATCCTATCAACTTTTGAGAATAATCTTGATAAGGACACAATTCGGGCTTCTTCACCTCATAACTTCCCAAGAGTTGGTTGATCACCAACTGAGAGTCACCAAAGACTTTTAAGTGTAATTGCTTCATGTCAACGACTATCTCAAGTCCAAGTATCAACGCTTGGTATTCAATGACATTATTAGAGCAACATTGCTTCAAAGAAAAGGAGAATGCTAAATCTATTCTTGTGAAGTGATGAACACTACGCCAACGCCAGCTCCACCGCGATATGCAGCCCCATCAAGTACATTTTCCATGGAGGTTGAATTTCAATAGACATCGCATATTCATCAGAAATCTCATCAGTTAACTCCCAATCATCAGGTATCGGATGGTCTGCTAAGAAATCCGCTAATGCTTGTCCCTTTAGATCTTTCTGAGGGATGTACACAATCTCAAATTGTTGGAATTGGAGGTACCATCTTGCTAGTCGGTCACTAAGGACAGGTTTTGACATAACAAACTTGATGAGATTTGCTCTATAAATAAGGCGGACAACATGAGCTTGAAAATAATGCTTCATCTTTTGAATTGAGAAGACAAGTGCCAAGCACAACTTTTCAATTGGCGAATAGTTCAGCTCATTTGGCGGCATTGTTCTACTCAAATAGTAAAGAGAGTTTTCTTTGCCTTCACTATTCTCTTGATCTAACAGGGCTCCTACGGACCTTTCTTGTGCCGCAATGTAGAGTATCAAAATCTTTCCAGGTATAGGGGCTGCCAAAATTGGAGGTTTTGCTAGATATGATTTGATACTTTTAAAGGCATCGCTACATGTTTCATCCCAATTAAAAGGAGCACCTTTCTTCATGAGATGACTGAATGGTTGGCATCGTCCTGCTAGATTCGAGATGAACCTCCTCAAGTAGGCTAGCTTTCCTTGGAGACTTTTTAACTCATGAATATTTTGAGGCTCAGGCATTTTCGTTATTGCATCAACTTTGGCTTGATCAATTTCAATTCCTCGATGTCTCACAATGAAACCAAGGAACTTTGTAGAAGTAACTCTGAAGGCACACTTTAATGGATTCATCCTTAGTTGATACCTTCGAAGCAACTCGAACATCATTCTTAAGTCATTCAAATGATCACCTTCTTTCTCGATTTTACCACCAGGTCATCAACATAACATTCAACATTTTTATGGAGCAAGTCATCAAATATATTTTGCATAGCCTTTTGATATGTAGCACCAACATTCTTCAAACTGAAAGGCATCACTTTGTAGCAGTAAATATCTTTAGGCGTGCAAAATGCGGTAAGTTTTTCATCCTTTGGTGCCATGCGGATTTGATTATAGCCAGAAGAACCGTCCATGAATGGCATCGTTTCATAACTAGTAGTGGCATCAATCATTGGCTCAGGAATGGGAAGATATTTTTAGGACATGCATTATTGAGATCCCTGAAGTCAACACAAACTCGAATTTGGCCATTCTTCTTCCTTACAGGAACAATACTTGAAATCCATGTAGGATATTTAACTTCACGAATGAATTCTTCCTCAATGAGTTTATTAACTTCATTCTCTATCAATAGAACCAAGTCTGGCCTAAAACGTCTTTGGGCTTGCTTAACTGGACAAGCACCATTTTTGACTGCCAACTGATGGACTGCTACTTTAGGATTCAAGCCAGGCATTTATTTATAACTCCAAGCGAAGACATCCCTATATTCTTTGAGTATATTCATATAAGCAATTTCTTCGTCAACTTCTAGAAAGGCACTCAAGTAGGTAGGCCTTGGGTCCTCATCAGTGCCAAGGTTAACTTCCTTTAAGGGATCTATTGTGGTCTTCACTCCTTTTTCAAGTTCTGGTGGAGCATCTCCAGCATCTTCTTCTTCTAGAGGGTCATTGTCATTGACGGATATATGACAACACCAGACAATATCCTCTAACTCTTCATCAATCTTCATTTGAGGCAAAGAATCGTGCTCACTCTGGATTGTAACATGATATGAGGAGCCCACATTTTCTTCATCTTTCTCGCTCTCCTTGGTGTAAACCACAGTGTGAGCCTTTGCCTTGAGTTCCTCTTTACACCAAACCATAAGTTCCACTCGTTGCCTCATTCTAGAAGGAATCAAACTTTTGAAATCCTTTTGGATCATAAATGAAACCAGCGTTTTCACTTTTAGATAACTTCTCTAATGCTTGTTGTTCTTCTTCTTCAATGTACCTAATCTCTCGAACACATAAGTTCTTGCAGTCGATTCTCCCAAAGACGAAAGGCTTTTTATTGGGAGCAGTGACATCATCTTCAAAAGTTATATGATTATTGCTTGCCCTTCTTATGGAGATGCGAACTGGTGGTGGTTGGTTATAGCCTAGGCCTTCACGTGCTTGTCTGGTTTTATCAACTTATGGAAGTTTCCTAACATTGATAGCTTATTAGGGTTGTATCCAGCCTTTGCAAATAACTTGTAAGCATTAGGATCAAAACCTTCTCCTGTGCGTTTTGTAGGGAGTGCCACATCCCGCACTTGATTTTGAGCGATTGTCTTTCCTGGCAGCTTTGAAGACAAGTTTATTGCATCAATTCGTCTGATAGGAAGAGTTAGTCCTCTTAATGCATCTTCTTGAAGGTTAGATGATTTTACTTCTTCTTTCTTAACTTTTGGAACATAGAGAAGTCCAGAAGTCAGATTCTTCTTTGAAGACATGGTCTTCCCTTCATTAAGGTTGAGACAAAGTTCTTTAGTGTCAAATTTTGCCTTCCCGACAGCCGTATTGATTCTTTTTCTTGTGATCTTATCAGGCTTGATTGGTTTGACATCATTAGATTTTTCCCCTTTAACGACATAACCCTTCAAATAGAATTCTGCATCGGCAAAGTGTGTCTCAACTTCGGTGAAAGGATTATCATCTGCAACTATCTTCCTTTCAATCCCGCCTTCAAGATACTTCAAACATTGACAGTAAGAAGATGAGACAATTCTATTCTCGTTCACCCAAGGCCTACCAAGTAATATATTGTATGAAGTCTTTGCATCAATCACGTGCATCCATGCGCTTGATCTCAAATCTTCCATGTGGATTTCTAATTTAATGAAGCCTATGGACCTCTGTCCCCCTTGATTGAATCCTTGTATCAACAAACGACTTTCACTAAGTTCTTCGGTCGTGATGTCGAGTTCCTTCAATGTGTGGATAGGCAGAATGTTGACTCCAGATTCTTCATCTATCAAGTTTCTATTAGTCTTCTTCTCTAACACGTGACCTACCATATACAAAGGACAATTGTGTAGTGTTTCACTAAATAAAAGATCATTATTTGTGAATGTGATTTTTGTATCACATGCATGTACTTCTTGGGAAGAAGGTTCAATAGGCTTTTCAGAAGATGAAGGAGACATCATTGATGAGGTTTCCCTTGTTGTCTTTTCTTCGCCACTAGGAGACACTTCTGGTGAGAATTCTCTCGTTGTTCCTTCTTTGTCAGTAGAGGGCACCTTCATTGTTTCTTCTTTATCAGCATTAAAACATGATGCCTCGATATTTTCTTGAGTAGACTTTGTGCGCAACCAAGTTGGTAAGAATTCCTCTAAAGTTACAAGATGTCGGGGTTTCTGGTGGTAGTGATGTACTTTTACCTTTGCCCTCTTCGGGTGCTTGATTGATTTCTGCTTCACCAGTTTCTTCACCATCTTCTTTCTAATCGGTTGCTCACATGATTCTTTTCGTAAGCTTGACTTGTTATATCTTCGCCTAGTCACAAGAATCCAGCCTTCATCACTATCTATATCAACTTGAGATTTGTCTAGCTCCAATGACTTTTCTTCATGCTTTTCAGCGATACATATTTAGACCGAATCAAGCGAGCCAAATGTGATGGAGATTTTATTAGAACTAGCTCTCTCATCATCAATGACAATGTTCTTTTCTCTAACCAATCACATCACTCTATCCTTAAAGACAAAACATTTTTCAAGAGGATGACTCACAAGTCTATGATACTTGCAATAATTTGGGTCATCAACTTTTCCAGCTTCATCAGGCCGCTTCATCTCTGGCAACTCAATGAGCTTTAATTCAAGCAACTCATCGAAAATATTATAAACGTCAGAATCCAAGAAGGGGTATTCTTTTTCTTGCATTTCCCTTAGGATCAATTTTAGGTCTGAACACGCTTGAAAATTCGTTCTCACACTTTGCTTCTTCCCTTCCTTCGTAGTGAACTTCACAGACGAAACATTAACATTCATTGACTATTTGTTGTCATTCTTGGGGATAAATTTGCTCCATCTCTTAGGTTCATACTTGTCTCTTTCTTTGCAAGGGTCATGGACAAACGACATGTCCTTTCCGGCAGAGGACATACTCAACTCCATATCATGAGCGCAAGTAGCTAGATCTTCAAAGGATTTTGGTTTTATTCCGTGTAAGATATAAAGAAGCTCTTAGTGCATCCTTTGGATACATATTTCTATTGTAGAAGCTTTACTAAGCCTATCCTTGCAATTCAGGCTCGCGTTCCTCCATCGATTTATGAAGTCTATGGCTGGTTCATCCTTCCTTTGGCGAGTATTCATAAATTCTACCATGCTCACAGTACGCCTCATGCTATAGAATTGATTGATAAAATCGTGCTCTAGTTGCTCCCAATTATCAATAAAATTGGGCTCAAGATTTGTGTACCAATCAAAGGCATTTCCTTTTAGAGACCAGACAAACTGGTTGACAAAATAGTCTCCATATGTTCCAGCATTATTACATGTCTCCACAAAGTATGCATCATGTTGCTTCGAATTTCCTCTACCTTCAAATTGTTGAAATTTGGGAGGTTGATAACCAACAAGCATTTTTAAGTTATCAATTCTTGCAGTGTATGGTTTGGCATACATATGAGAAGACTTGGTGGAGAATTCACACCTATCTTTGATAGTGTCTTCAATGAACTCCTTCAAGCGATCGAGTGGGATAATTCCTTTAGAAAAAACTGGTATCTCATTAACAAGCAGTGTTTTCTTCGCAGGATCTCCAATCTCTTGAACTTCAACATATTTTTCGGACGCATGACTCGCTTCTCCATCTAAAATTCCTTCTATTTGATCCATCAACTTATCGATTCTAGACTCTTGGTGTTGTACATGTTTTGTCAATCCTTCAACCAATTTCGTTAGATTTGCGAGTTGTTTCTCAGAGGAAGAAGCAACATCCACCATTGTTTCCATGATCATTGGAGATGTAGGAGAGTAGCATGGATTATCGCGTAAGTTGATCTTCAGCGGACTCATATTACGGAATGCACGTGGAGGTGACTCATTCGTTGAATCATAGATCTCTCTTGTGGTAGAGTTCTTGGAACCAGATTACTCAAGGAGAGCCAATGTCTTCTTGATCTTTTCAGCAACATTGCTTCCTCCTTCTAAAGCTTTTGCGGAGGAACTTGATATTTTTGGAATCGTAGACCCAAAAAGTTGAGTTGATGTGGATGACACTTGAAGTGTTTGTTGCCCTAATGTAGCAGCCTTCCTTCAAGTAACAACTCCAAAACTTCCAAAGGTAACACCCAAAATGCCTTCAACTTCAGTAGAGAACTTGGAGCTAGTGGACTTAGAGGCAGTTGATCGAGAGTTGTTCTTCACGGAAGTCATCTCGATATTCTTTGATGCTTGAAAAGTTGAGATGAGAGATAGAGATTGTCCTACTGGGCGTGCCAGAATTTGTAGACAATAAAATTTCGCGTCGAGAAAATAATAATCAAGAACGCAAAATTATGCAACAATCGTATTTATTGATTTAAAGTGTGAGTGTTACAATCTCTATAATTCCTCTGAATTCGCCTTTTCAAATATAATTCAAGGGCTCTTGAACTTGGGATTTATCTCGGTCTTGATCTCGATCTTGATCTCTATCTTGATCTTGATCTTGAACTTTATCTTGATCTTGAACTTGGACTTGGACTTGGACTTGGACTTGGACTTGGACTTGGACTTGATCTTGAACTTTATCTTGATCTTGACTTTCTAGTTGAATTCAAGGGCTTAGACCTTGATCTTGAATCCGGTGGTCTTGATCTTGATCGTTCTTGAACTTGATCTTGACTTCTTCAAATCGTAAACTTGAACACTTGACCACTTGAATTCTTGAATTCTTGAATTCTCGAATTCTTAAACTTGTAGAGAAATTGCGGCTTTTGATCCACGAGCTTTCTCTAGTTTCTTGTTCGAATTCTTGGTCCTCTATTCTGATTTATGAGGACCCCTATTTATAGTTTTAAAATAGAGGAGTTGTGTTTCGAAGAGGACTTCCTTCGGCCAATCAGATTTAAGTGACATGGTAAATGGGCTTTATGGAGCGGGCCTTAATTAAATTCATATTTATTGAATTTAAATAATTAACTCAATTATATTAATCTATAATATTTATTTGGATTAATATATTCCTGAATTTAATATAATCCGAATCATTTAATAAATTTATCCAAATCATTTAATAAATTTATATTTAAATAAATTTTAAATGATTACATTGAGATATCAATCCTTTGACTAAATAAAAATAAATTAGCTAGATTTCGAGTGCCACATTCATAGAACTATTGATTTTGACCACACCTAACAATTAACACGACAGTTAAATCATAGGCCAAAAAAATATGTGAGATATCTAGGAGGGTCCCTTACTAGATATTTTTACACTATAAGAGCGTCTCAATAAATTGAGTTGGTGATCTAAAGTTATATTTTGATCAGAGGCATTTAAACTAATAAATTTTTAAGTGAAATTGTATATATTTTTATTTAAAGAATATTTTGTTAATTTTTTAAGATGTAATTGTTATATACTCATAATCAACTAATTATATGAATTTTTACTTCTAAATTTGAAAAATAAAATTGTATGCTTTGAATAGTTTGATATGATATATCTTTAGTTCAATATTCAATGTGAATATGATCTTAGATATAAGAGTATGAAAGTCAAGGATTAAGGTAAAAAATTAATAGGTAATTGAGTATTGATTTCTCTCCTTTTTGCTATTGTTGTTGTTGGTGGCGGTGATGGGGATCGTGGTGATGGTGGTGGTGGTTTCTCTACATATTAATTTTTCAAGACCAGTTTTGAAACAATTTGTTCGATCTCTACTCACACATGTAGTTAGTAAGGTCTGCGACTAGATCCGCTTGTGAAATCACTCTGAATGTGTTATTGTTGTTGCTTCTAGGGGTGTACATTGATTTGAATTTTTCTAATATCAAATGTAATCATTTGTGTTAAAATTTTAAATCTGTACATCAACCAAATTAATAAAAATTGAATTTTCTAACCTCACGTATTTAGGATTTTTCAATTTTCTCGGGATTTTGGATTTATTTATTTATTCAAGTGAAGTCTTCACACAAACACACAACTAACTTATGCTTTAAACATCTCTTTATTTCTATCAAGATATAACTATCTACGGTATTTTTTAAGAAAATAACTCAAAATTCAAGATTGATGATGACATTAAAATATTCAACAAAAAATAATAATGAAATCGCATAGAATAAATATTACAGATTTACAAGTCATAATGAAAATAACCATGATTTAAAAGTACTAAGTCATGCTAAAATAAGTATTAGTTGCATGATTAAATATCAAAGAAATAATAAAATTAGTTTATGTATTTTAATTATGTAAACCAATGTAAAACTTAAGAACATATATTCAACATTATTGAATTACTAATATCTATGGGCTATTACCTTATTGAAATCACTCAAAATTATAAGTCTCAAACTTAAAATTAATGTGCTGAAAGATAAAATCTATGAAAAAGTTTTAAAAATATTTATAAAGGCGGAATGACCTGGGAGACCCTTGTACTTGGCTCCGTTTGTCAGTTGGATCTTCCTACTCATCACTTTGCCAACCAAACACTTAAACTCATCAAAGCACAATACTTTAAACCCCTCTGATCATTGACCGAGCTTATGTGGCATAATATTGGTGAGTTGGAAATATGCGTGATTACACGCGCTTGAAAGCGGATTAAAACAATATTTTACTTTTAAAAAAATCAATGTAACAAAATTAAAAAATAATATTCATCTTCTTCAACCCTCCTTCACTCACACCCACCCTTTCTTCTTCTCCACCAGCCCTCTCTCCTCTACCCCTCACTACAGTCCTCAATTTTCTTCTTTCTCCAGCCCATTCTTCTTTCTCCACCCCCACATTCACTCTTCTCCGATTCTTTTTTTTTTTTTTTATACAAATCAGTAGCCTCAACTTCTTCTAAAATTTTCATTTTTTAGGTTTTGAAAAATATTAGTATCATTCTTTTATTAGATGGTTTCAACGAGGAGATGCGGATAATGTGAAGGATGATTATGACTATTGAAAATTTTAAAACTCCATTGATAAATTTGAAAAAGCTTAAAAAATAATAAATGGGTCTTGTGAATTTGTAAAATTACATAATTTTTTTGATTGGGATTCATTGAGTTTGTGTTGGTGAACTTGTAGTTGAATTTACAAGTTAAATCAAGAAGAATTTGATCTAATGGGTATGAATCTAGTGCTCAATTTGTGACCAAATATGAAGAAGATACTATTTGAAAAGTTTAAGAAATTAAAAAAATGATCTATTTGATTTTTTTTATTTTTTAGCACTTAATTTCGCATGTGGCACTAAAAAATGATGTGGAATTCCATGTGGAATCGCGTCCATTACACGCACTCTAATCGGAAGAGAAAAGGGCTTAAAATGTTGTATTCTGATGGGTTTAAGGATCTAGTTGGCAAAGTGATGAGTATGAGGGTTCAACTGACAAACGGAGCCAAGTACAAAGGTCTTTCAGGTCATTCAATTACATCAAAGTAAATACTTTAACGTATAAATATTTTTAAAAATTGTATACATGTAATGTCACATTGGTTTAGTTAATTTGATTAGACCTTTTTTAATTAAAATCAAACTAAATCAATTATGATCAGATTATTTTCTTCTCAATATCAAATCATGTCAAATTAAATCATTAATCAGATTACTTTTTTGATTTGATTCGAATTATCGATTTAGTAGGATTTGTCAATTTTTCTTATACACCCCTAGTTATATATAGGGCCCAAAAAAAGGTGGGATCCTCTAAAAGTCTTTGTTTTACTATTGTCTTATGGTTTAGCACTGTAAATATGAATAATGAATCACCTTATTTTATACCTCTTGAGAATTTCAAGGGTTGTATTTTCAAGCCATTTATAAGTATTGACGTTGAAGTCATATTTATATTAGATATCACATTTTTCTTGTCTTGAATATTTTCAAGCATGAATTGTTTTGTTACTAGTTCTAGTAAATTGTTGAAAGACTTGTCTAGGCTAGAAATAGTCTTATTATTACTTTGACTCTCTCTCTATATATATATGATTTTGAAAGTTAAGGTTTACGTCCTCCTCTATTACTTTAAATTATTTCGTTTGGTGGAATTTTGCTATAAAAAAAGAAGTGTAAATCAATTTAAAGATGATTTTGTTTATCAATAACTCTCAAAATTCATTTTTGAGTATTTGAATATTTAAAAACCCTAATAATGAAGATTTTTATTTTTTATTTTAATTCACCGGTTAAATTTTTAAGGTTGAGAATGAATATCACTCTCAATTAGTTTCTAAACATCAAAAAATAAAATTTATAATCATAAATTAAGAAATTATTACTTTCTTTCTAAAATCCTAAAACCTTCAATTATTAGATCTGAATTTAACATCTTCACTATCAAATGTCTTGTTAATTAGGGTGAAATGTCAATGGAGACAGTTAAAGCAGGTAAGGATACTAATTTTGGGCTAAATCGTGAATGTCCCTGTCCTAAATTATATGACGTATTGCAATGATTCAAAATGAATCATGAGTGACACCCACACTTAACCTTCTAGGTGGGTGAGCCAATGAATGCAACCCCAATTTATAATAGCTATTCAACTCATGGAATATGATAACAATGCGAAAACTCAAATCTTATTAAAGGAATTAAGAAATTAAATCAACTAAGAGTCTATCACATATTATTTTCAAAACCTGAAAGTCATCACATCAAGGACATTTAATCTCAAAATATCAAGTCTAAGAGTATCAAGATACCAGAATAAATAAATAAAATAGTTTGTGTTCGTAAACTAAGGAAATCATGTCATGATCGAGAGAATCCAACACGAGCTAAAATTAATAGCTCACCTTGGAACTTGATGTGCTATAGATTGGCTAGGGCTGAAGGCGAGTCGAAGTTGTTGATACACTATTGCACTCCACAAGAAAAACGAAGAAAATACAAGTAAGGATCTGTATCGGGCAACATGTACTAAGTAGATATCATCGGCCGACTCAAAATAGAAACCAATATGCATAAAATAATAACATGAAATTAACTATAGCACTTAGCATGTGACAAAAAAACAAACTACATGAACAAGTGGCAACAACACTGAAGGAAGTACATAATCAGTCAACAATATCAAGAACACACACGAGGACTCAGGCTTCCACACCACACTCTTTTGGGAAATGAGTTCTTTGAGATTGAGTATATTAAATTATTTTGATATGTTTTTCTTTAATGTTACCGTGCCGGAACGTGACACCCGATCCATAATATCATGCCGAAACGTGACACCCGATCCAATAATATCATGTGGGCTCGTGGCACCCAATTCAAATATATCATGTTGGCTCGTGGCATCCGATTCAAATATATTGTGTCGGCTCGTGACACTCGATCCAACAATATAATTAATTCATCATTCTTTATCATCTATTTCCACTTCCTTAACGATATTCCATTAAGTCTTGTTTATTCAAGGCATGATTTTAATAGAACAAGTTCAAGATTATGAATTTCGCGGTTTTGGAATTACAGACCAATTGCCACAATACATGAATTATCCAACCACAACAATAAAGTACATAGAAAATTTCATAGCATTACTCAATGACTATCAATCACTATTAAAAGTCTCTCTATCAAAAATAATAAACCATAACCTAACATATGACCTTCACCTTAAAAAAATGCATATATTGAATTCTTATTACCTTATGCATTCGTATTCTTTTTTGTTCGACGCCTTCTTCTTTTCTTTTCTAAATAAAATAATTATGTACAAAAAAGTGACAATTTCTACTAACTTATTTTGATAAATATGAGCCAAGTGGTATAAGATATTAAATAAATTATGGATTTGACCTATTAATTACCAACTAAATTAATTACTTAATAAATATCCGTCAACTAAATAATCATAGTTATACAAATAGTTCAAGATTCTCATTAGTATTTACGGTAAGGTTCTTTTATGAGAGAAATAGGTCTAGTGTTCGAAATGACTTAACAGGTCGTTACACACATTTTTTGTTTTAGTCAGTTTTTTTTTTAAAATGATATATTTTTATATTTAACAAATAATTTATTACACTATCAATATTTTAACCATGTTATTTTTTAATACGTTTAAAAAATGTTTTTTTCTAACAATTTTTTTTAATTTTAACTTTCCACTGATATATTTAAGGCCATAAGATCTGTTCATCTTTAATTTAAGATCACAAATTAAAAAAATTACTTTCTTAAATTTCACATCATATTAAAATATTACAAATAAATTGAACGAAGAAAAAAGTCATTATATCTTTTTTTTAATAGCGAAATATTTAGTAGAATTTTCAAAACTCGAATTTGAAACATGTGTTACTCATATTTAAGGTCATAAGATCTGATTATCTTTAATTTAAAATCACAAAATTAAAAAAAAATATTACTTTCAAAAATCTCACATCAGATTAAAATATAATAAATAAATTGAATGAAGAAAAAATTAATTATCTTTTTTTTTTAATAGTGAAATATTTCGTAGAATTTTCAAAGCTCGAATTTGAAACATGTGTTACTCATATTTAAGATCTGAAGATTTGTCTATCTTTAATTTAAGATCACAAAATTCAAAATTCTTTTTTTACTTTCTTAAATTTCACATCAGATTAAAATATAATAAATAAATTGAACGAAAAAGTCATTACCTTTTTATTCTAATAGTGAAATATTTAGTAGAATTTTCAAAGCTCGAATTTGAAACATGTGTTACTCATATTTAAGATCATAAGATCTGCTTATCTTCAATTTAAGATCACAAAATTCAAAAATTTTTGTCACTTTCTTAAATTTTACATCAGATTAAAATATAACAAACAAAAATAAAGAAAAAAGTCATTATCTCCTCTTTTTAATATTTGCAAAATATTTAATATAATTTTCAAAGGTCGAATTTGAAACAATGTGTTACTCATGCATGTCTACTATTTTGGTAGCCCCAATTTGGACCACAAGTCTTTATGATATTCACATGTATATCAAGAAAATAAAATAAACGTGCTAAATAATTGAAAAGTGGTCAATACATAAAGAGATAAAGACAGCTATTGACGGTACATCAAAATCACGAGCAATATAGTATCACACTTTAATTTTTGTGATACATTTTTACTATTTAGATATAGTTTAAAGAATTTTTAACAACGTTTATTTTTATTTCTCTTTTAATTATTGTGATTTATAGTATTTTTATGTAAATTTTTATTTTTTAAAAAATATATTGAACTCTGAATTCTTATTAAAATTAGATAATTTGATGCTCATATTCTGAATCATGTTACACAAGGTGGGCCAGGATGGAAGGAGTATACCTAACCTTACCATTCAACAACACACCAACAATATCACTATCAACATACTCAATGTAATTCCACTGATAAAATTTAAAAAGAATGGAATGTACGTAATTTTATCCTACCTTGTAGAGATAGTAAAACTGATTCTGAACCCTACCACTCAAGATATATTTATTCCCCTATTCATGAAGAGTAGTCATCATTTTTCTTCAAGCTAAAGAAGATAATAGATCCAACATGTCAAATAGGCAACTTTCTTCATTAGATAGTGAGAAATCCCATTTGATGAAGACTTGTAATTTGTTGACTCAATATTTCAATGGAAAAGCAAACCTCAAAGATCTAAATCTTACAATTAGTAACAATGGAGAAGCCAAAGGTAATTTTCACTTTTCCATATTTGCATTTTGATTTTGCTTCATTATTTCTACTTCATTTATGCTTTTATCTTTGAAGAAAATTGATGATGTTTCTCAAGTATCAACACCTGCAAGTGTGCATATTGTGTATTTGGAGATCCACGTTTTATCAAACCAAACTAATTCAGAGCGTCTTTTTTTAATCGGAATAGATAAAACTGTAAATAGTCCATTAGTAGGTAGGATTTGTCAACTTGATCGTTGGAGGTTCCTTTTCCTCAACCAATTTGGTTATGTCTGCCTTGGTCTAATATTTTGTTATGAGCTGATTTGATAATGATGAAGGCCTAGTTTTTAGTGAGCTAGTGGAATTCAAGTATGAATTGAAATTTTCCTCAAAAATATCTTTTTTATAACCTCAATACATTTTATATGCATATATACTAGACTATCAAAGATTATGTCCAATTTTGAAGCGATTTCAACTATTGTTATGTGTTTGTCTTGCTTTTCTTAGTATTTTTTCTTACTTCGTTTATGATTTTCTTCCTGGAAAATAAATGTTAGTATAATAACTATAACAGTTAAATGTTTGTCTTAATTTTCTTACCTTTTTTCTTAAGATACTATTACAATTATAATTTTACTTTTTCTTAAAAGAAAAAACATAAATCTTCTACATTTGGCTAATCAGTTTTTTTTTTTATTTTTGGATAAAAAGGTTTTGAGGATTTTTCCTTCCCATTTACCAACATCCACTATAGTGAATTTTGTGAGATTATTCTTTCGATATTTTTGTACCTTTTTTATAACAATAAATATATGTCCATTAATTAATTTAAATTTATTATGTTTATATATATATTATTTTTTTCTTTATTGTCTTATTTATTAGCCTCTGTGCAAAATTTATTTATTAGCCTCAGCAACCAAGGATTTGTTGACCAACATGGAAGAATCATCAACTAAGTCAACAGAGCAAGACCAGAAATTAATAGATCATGTTCCTAAAAGTGCAATAAATAAAGCCAGCAGCAGGTTTGAATTTATTATGTCCTTTTATTCAATTTATGTGACATAATTTTTGACACAAACTTTTAGAAAAAATATAAATTTTTAAAATTAAGATCTCAATCTTGTAATAATATTTTTATGATTATAAAACTTGTAATCTAAAACATATTTTAGCATTTGTGTGATCCTATAAAATCCTTGCATTCAAATAAAATGAATAGTGTTGTTTACATATCTAAAAATGTATGTACCTATTTTTTTTGGGAGGGAATAATACAATTATTAATATCAAATTAAACTATTTGTCATGTTATATATAGTCACTATAATAATAAAGTAGTGGTCATATTTTTTTTCAAACCCACCATCTTGTGTTCTTCCCATGATCTAGAATGTGACTACATTCCTTTCATCTACTCACTCATTATGTGGTGCAGTGGATAAAGCTACTCTTTCTTTAATTACAGATTCAATTAGAGCCCTGCGTATAAAAACAATTCTTGACAGGAAGCGTTTTCCCTTAAATGAGGTTCTACATGGTGCAAATTCAAAATAATCAAATTTTAATACGAATATCGAACACCGAATAAAAAATCTAAAAATCATCTACTTACTCACTAAATTATCCACCAACCACAACCACTGTCATTTTATTTAGAAGAAATAATCACATAACTATAAATTATAGTATATAGGGGTGTTTCTTCCACATGTGGTGGATGAATAATAATATTGTTATTGAGGTTGCGTTGTGAAAAAAGTTGCAAGGAAGGAAGAAAAAAAAGTGAAGCTGTAAAAACATATTTAATTTTTTTTTTTTTTTTTTGAGTTTTATATCTAAATTGTTAAGAGTGTGAATTTCTTATCTAAATTATTACTCATTAGTTTGAAAAACACATCTCAATATAAATTTTAAAAATCATATCTATATGTTATTACTTGGATCTTGTCAAGGCTTTAGAAAATCAAATCCTTGGAAATTCCTTCGAAATTCACATATATTTAATTCTAGTTTTCTGATTTTTTGTAGATTTGCTTATGCACTTCAATATTCTATTCTGAAATTGAAATCTTCCTAACTCTATTGTTATCGATGTGTAATACACTTCTCTATTATTTTTATAAAAAATAATCTTGCCACATGAATAAAAGATGGGACCAGTTTTTTTTTTTTGGGGGGAGAGTGAGTAAGATTTTTTTAAACAAACTTTTATAGAAGAAATTTAAAAATTGGAAAAAAAATGGGGGGGGGGGGGGG
>JAJOOO010001541.1:0-19478 GCA_029582685.1 Solanum piurae | reverse complement strand
AGCGGTGGCTTTCGAGAATGTGATTGAATATTGCACGAGAAACAATTTTGTTCCTGTACGATTGGAGACAGATTCATTATCTTTGTTGAATATGGTGGAGGGCACATGGAATACTCCTTGGAAGTTAAGGATGAAGATTGACAGGATAGACGAAAGGCATTAGTACAGTGCATCATGTACTACGAGAAGGCAATAAAATTTCCGATTTTATTACTTGTTGTGTGGATGCTATAAGCTATAATTCATTGCAATAACTACCACAAGAAGTTCAAAAATTGATTCTCTAAGATAAACAACAAATCCCTAGTTTTAGATACAACTACTTGAAGACTTGGGAACCAGACTAATTCAATGGTCTTGCGAAGGTATATAGTGTGTTTACCTGAAAAATTGCAGAACTTTTAGATCTGGTTGTTCACTGTGCAACTTTTGATGTATGGTATCAACATCTTCAGAATCCCATTCTATCAAAAGTGACATAGTAAATAGCTTGGTTAAAAAAAATTTGCGTCAATGTTCTAAGAATTTCCGATCTGATGATCTACACAAAAAGGATGGAAGCTACCTTCTACATCTCTTCGGTTGGAAAATTTTGTTCATGATAGATTCATATAAATTAACACTACATGTATCTGATACGTAATAACTACTACACGGTAATCTATCGATCTAACACCAAACACCTTATAGGCAACATTAACTACTTTAATGTATCAAGTAGGATTACAGTACTTAACAATTTACTAAATATTTTTAAAATAGCAATGTATCATGAGTAATATATCCTTCTCGAGATCACAAATCAAAAAATTGACTACACAACATCTCTTCAGTCTTTTTGTGTGTTGTATCAATGCATAGTAGATACATTGTAAATTTCGGCTCATGTTTCTTCACCTCCAAGTATAGACTAACGAAGATAATCATGTTGTATCTTCTCAAAAGTTTTGATAATTTTGAATCAAAATTAAAACGATCTTCGATGAACTAGAGAAGAATTTTGAATCTCAATTTTTTTTGATGGTTTTGAATCAAAATTGAAAGGATCTTTGATGAACTGGGAGAAGAACTTTGAATCTAAAAAAAATTGAAAACTTTGAATAAAAATCAAGAGGATCTTCAAACAATTGTATAGGGATAAAGCAATGCTCGTCTCTGTAATGTATCGGATCTCCAGATTTTCCTCAACACATCAATCTCCAAGCTGCAATGACTAATTCAACATTCATAAAAGAAATATTTTGTCCAACAACTATTCCATCACTTTTGTATCGTTCATAACTCAACAAAATAGAAATATTTAGGATGTATCAACTCAATTTTTTAATGATTTTGAATCAAAATTGAAAAGATTTTTGACAATTTGGGAGAAGAAATTTGAAATTTGAATTTTTTGAAGTTGTTATGCTTTGGGAGAGATTGATTAGCACTGACAACAACATAATTGTGTGATTTATGGATTTGATATTTAATTTTAGGTTTCTTATTTTTTTAAGCACAACAGAAAATATTTTGTTCCATTTTTATAGCAACAAAAAGATTCTTGTTGTATCAGAATTAATGTGTCCGGAAGGTAAAAATTTTAAGGGGTTATTGTAATTAGAAAAAAGTAGAGATAGAATGTAATTTACTTTTTACACTATGAGATTTATGTAAGTTATACTAAGAAATATCCGTCGGAGGCACGAACTTTTAGAGAATCTCTTTGTCAAATTTTTTTACCGTTGTGGGGCCCACTAACAGCTAAAAAAAATCTAAAATCTAAGCTCATATTTTTAATTTTTAAGTTTTTTCCAAAAAAAAAAAAAAACCCTCCCCATAAATCTATATAAAAAAAATTCCTCTCAATTTCTTTATCTTTTAACTTTCAAGAATTTAATATTTAATTTCAACTTACTCAAAACTCATTAATTATCATTCCTCTATAATATCATTTATTAGTTACTCCATTATTTATTTTTATTGGTTATTAAATTTTTTTAAAGCTAATAAAATTAGTATTATTATTATTATTATATTACTTATATAACTTATTATTATTAGTTATTAATTTATTGTTTCTGTGAAAATGTTAGTAAGATTATTATTACAATATTACTTTTTAGTTATTACTTATTAGTTATTATTATTCATTAATACTTAATACTTGTTTGTTAATAGTTATTAGTTTACTACTTTATTACTATTCTTATTTATTAGGTAACTCCATGATCAAAAGGATCAAGGATTAAATATTATTATTAACTAATCAAGTGAAATTAATTTTACCGTTCGAATCAAGTATTTATTTTGTTGCGAAAATTTGATATACTCGTTTCATTTATTTCTATTTTTTTTTTTTAGTATTTTATATTTATTTTTTGTTATTTTAATTAAACTAGCACAATGAATTTTATGTAAAAAAGCTGAAAAGTTTATTTGAGGTAATACTAATAGAGGTAAAAGTAGAAATTCAAGAGGTTTTATTTTTAATACCGTTGTATTTCTACCTTTTTCATTTTCTTTAGAAGTATTATATAAATATTGAAAGAATAGAATTTCTAAGTAAGTGTTTATCAGTAGCTGCGAAGCTGATTCCTAGTGAAAGTAGAATTTATTGAAGAATTTGATTTATGAGCAAAATGTGTGCGCTCAAGGAATTCGTGATCAACAAAAAAATAATATTGTCCTTGGATAAACTTGTTGAAAATTTATTCAAGAATTACCTCCTTAAGCGTGATCAGATATTTTGAAGCAAGTTTGACTCTAATTCTCCGGTCTTCTACAATGATCTCAAGTTCACAGTTGATCTCTGTTAATACTTGGGTGGGAAAGTATCATATAGAAAACATGTTCCTTTTCAAGGCTAGAAGAAACCCTATTTATAGAGATTTCTTTCTAGTCGAAAATGGAGAAGAAACATATGGTCTTTCCCTTTGGAGCAAGAAAAACACATGTTACTTTCTCATTTTTCCCTAGAAAATAGGATTTTAAGTTCTAGCAAAATATAAGTGTTGTAGGGACTACATAATTAATTACGCAGACTCCCTATAATGGAATAATTCATATAATTAATTTGAATTATTTCTACTAAAATAAATTACAATCATTCCATGTGCGGGGTGGATTTAAGGCTATACGGGGAGGGGCGGCGTTAAGATTGTGCAGGCCGAAGGGATGTGTGGTGGGTTGAAGTGGTTTACTTAAAAATTAATGTGGGACGGGCGTGTTAGGGGTATATTGATTTTATGCGGGTTCAAATTTAATTTTAACTTTTTATATGTTATAACAGTGATAGAGCATTTTTTATTAAAATAAATTTCTTTAAAACTACTAAAATATTCAAGATAGTAAATAAAAATTACTCCATAAAAAATAGTACAATTTCTTACATGTTTACCCAATTGACCTCTAAAAAATTAAATCTTAAGTCATTATTTATTAAATTAATACATCTTAATGAAAAAACAAAAAATATTAAAATGCGGAGGGGGAGGGGGAGGGGGTTGCCATCCCTAATCATGTCATACCTTAATTTCTAGTTTATAGCACAACCACAATTATACAATTTGTTTCTTTTATTTTATTTTATAAAAGCCAATAAAAAAATTAAATAAAATATTTTTAGATGAATATGTAAATAAGTTTTAATGTGTGGTACATTTTTTGCTTCTCTTTGAAAATTGAATAGTATAATTATTCCTTATTATATACTTCAATTTTATATTGATTAAATTGCTTATCAAACAAACACATAAAAGCTATAAAACTACCATTAGAAAATGTATAAACGTATTTCATAAAAAGACACTTGCATCCCTTGAACAACTTGAATGTAATCTTATTACCTTTTTTTTATATAAAGTCCAGTTATTAAAAAAAGAAACATTTTTTACTTACCGATCTCGATTTTTCATATATTAAATATAGTAAATTATAATAATAAATATGAGAAAATATTATTCTTTCATAAATAAAGAAAAATTCTTTCCAAACTCCTCCCCCAAACTCTTCCCCATCCCCACTTACTTTTCGCCTTTCCCTAACCTTGTTCAAATAAAAAACAGCAGTTACCTTCATTAAGAAATGAAAAACAAGAATCAATCCACTATTTTGTGTTATTTATCATTGTAATATTAGAAAAATAATCATCATTTTATTGTGTTTTTCTATCCTTGAAATTATATACAAATATCTATGGGTAGTATCTTATGCTATAGTGATAGAATATAATAGTGATTAATCGTAATTGTGATGGTAACAACTGATAATTAGTAGTGAAATAATAGGTGGTTTATGATGATGGTTGTTAGCGGTATATAATGTTGACTAATGATAGTAATTATTGACGGTGATTAGTAGGATTAGTAATGGATTATGGTACTGATTGTAACTGATGGCTAATGCTGATGATGATTGATTTTGGGGATTAGCGGTAGTTGTGACCTGTGATTGTAGCTGGGCTCAGGATGGACGTGATTGTGGATGGAAGGTAGTGATGATTGACTCAGCGGTTGTAGTTAGGGAGGTCATAGTGAAATGTCACATCACCTTGTCTATGTTTTTTCTTTATTATATATATAGATTTTAGAAAAATAATCATCATCATTGTATTCTATTCCTCTATTCTTGAAATTATATAAATATATCTATGAGCACCAAAAAGCCTTCCTCCTCCTACTATTGAAGCAACCATGGCTAACCATCACTAATCGGTTATTGTCTTCGAGAAATACTTTCTCACCAGATAAAATGGTGGTCGCAATGACCTTCTTGCTCTCTTTTTTAAATTCAAAATGGCTTAAGAGGACCATAATATTAATCAACAAAATAAATCCAAAAGGTCCAGCCCAAAATGGGAATCCACCAGCAAAACAAGAAAAGTAAAAGGAAAGAAAATCAAACAACCAAAAAAGGAAACAAATTAGGGTAAAATAAATATAGAAGCTACAAACGCGTTCTTCCCCTTTTTCATCTGGGAAACCGAACGCCTCCTTTGATGAATTCCAGCTACTGATCTTCATTCTTCACACCGACGAAGCATAGAAAACATCAGTTACGTAGCTCAACTATCGGTATCATAAAAGACGCTGGGCTAATTTCATCATAGGCGACCTCAAATCTCTTACGCATGTGTCGTGACATATGACCCAATGGAAATATTCCTTGTCAATCTCATTGCCAACCGAAGACTATGTAGAAGGTAGTTTCCATCCTTTTTGTGTAGATCATCAGATCGAAAATTCTTAGAACATTGACGCAAAAAAAATTTAACCAAGCTATTTACTATGTCACTTTTAATAGAATGAGATTCTGAAGATGCTGATACCATACATCAAAAGTTGCACAGTGAACAACCAGATCTAAAAGTTCTGCAATTTTTTAGGTAAACACACTATATACCTTCGCAAGACCATTGAATTAGTCTGGTTCCCAAGTCTTCAAGTAGTTGTATCTAAAACTAGGGATTTGTTGTTTATCTTAGAGAATCAATTTTTGAACTTCTTGTGGTAGTTGTTGCAATGAATTATAGCTTATAGCATCCACACAACAAGTAATAAAATCGGAAATTTTATTGCCTTCTCGTAGTACATGATGCACTGTACTAACGCCTTTCGTCTATCCTGTCAATCTTCATCCTTAACTTCCAAGGAGTATTCCATGTGCCCTCCACCATATTCAACAAAGATAATGAATCTGTCTCCAATCGTACAGGAACAAAATTGTTTCTCGTGCAATATTCAATCACATTCTCGAAAGCCACCGCTGCTGCATATAAATTAGTGTTATCTTCAATTCTTATAACATTAGCATAAATAAACTCCCATTCATCACTTCTCACGCAAAAACCTGATGAACTTGGGCCTGGATTACCTTTAGAGGCCCCATCTAAATTGCTTTTAAACCATCCCTATGGAGGAAACTCCCACTTTACCAATCTAAAATGAAGAGCTAGCATATATTCTTTGAAGTACTGAACCATATGTGGCCAGTTAATTGGTATATCCTTCAGCCAAGGATATGTCACATTTGCAAGAATATGAAGAGTGTGGCTAATATCACTTACAACTCGATTATTTATCATAAATCCTCCATTAGTAACCACATTTCTTCTTCTCCATAAATGCCACAAAATGATTTAAGGAGCAGCTTGATATAATGACATAAGTTTTTCCCCACATTCAGCCTTCCACCATTATGAAATAGCTTGATTGACCTGTATAAAAGGTCTTAACAACCCTACAACAATAGTAAAGTTTCTCCAAATACTTTGTGCAACTTCACTAGTTAAAAAAATGTGTGACATTCTCTTCTTGAGATTGTCAACAATATCTACACCTAGAGACTAAAGAGACTCCCCATGATGCCACAATGTCATCAATTGGTAGCTTTAGATTCCACAACCTCCAAATAAAAAAGAAAATTTTCATAGGAAGACCTTTTATTCAAAATTTCTTCCAAAACCATCTTTTATGCTTTTTTGGTCTCTAAATTTCTCTAAAATTTCCTTTAGAAGATGGAATCCACATCTTTGTCTTCCAAGCTCTCTCATATCATAATATTCTTTGTCACATGTTCAGCAATTTGATTAGGCAAATGTTGATGTAGTCTTTCCTAATTTCATTTTTTCATTATCCATAAAAAAAATTCACGTCCTCTATTGCATGCTATTGTTAAACACAAAATTTGCGTTGATCTTTTGATATAATGGTCCTTGTTTAGTCCAGTTTTGATGTAAGGCATCAAAATCACCTCTTCTTGGTTTCCACCAAATTTCTTTCTCAACTGTGTCTCTAGCTTTCAACATATGCTTTCGTAACTATGAACCCTCTTTTCAATGGACCATAGTAGGGATGTATCTTTTGCGATACTTGGTCCACATAAAATAAGACCAAAGAGTACTAGTTATTCTAAACTTCCACCACAACTTTGCAAATAAGGCCTTTGAAATATCAAATAAAGATCTGAAATCTAGCCCTCCTTTTTTAGAAAAACGTATTTTTAACCAAGAAGCCCAGATTAGATCTACCCTCTTCCTTATTGCTTCAAAAGAATTTTGAAAAATCTTGTGCAACTCATTCAAACCATATTCAGTAGGAGCTAGAGTTGATAAAAGATATATAGGCATGCTTTGCAACACATTTTCAATCAAAACAACTCTTCCATCAAAGGATATTAACTTACTCTTTCAGTTCTGCAACTTTCCTTTTACCTTTTCAATGATTTCATTATAGAATATCCTCTTCTTTCTTGAATAAAAAATTGGGCTGCCTAAATATATAAATGGGAACACACCTTTTTCCATTCCTATGACTAAGCCCACCTGGTGCACAATCAAAGAAGAAGTCTTGTGAAATAAAAAGTAAGCACTTTTATCTTTGTTGATCAACTGACCTGAGATCTCCTCATATTTCCTCGGCACTTTCATAACAAGATCAAGAGATACTTTATCTGCTGAAGTGAATATTATAGTGTCATCTTCATAAGTCAGATGATTTAATTTCTCACTCCATCTTGGTAAGCCATATCCCTTATACAAACTATTGTCAAACAAGGCATTCAGAGATCTGGACAACACTTTTGCGGCTAGAATAGACAGAGCTGGGATAAGGGATCTTCTTGATTCACTCCCCTAGTAGAGTGAAAAAAATCCATGACTTTGCCCATTAAAAATAATAGAGTGCCAGGTCTTTTCTATTAATCTTCGACCATGACAGTAAAAATCTCGTTGAAACCCATTTTCTTAGCACATTAGATAAATATAGCCAGGATACCCTATCATAAATCTTGGTCATAACTAGTTTGATAACGACATTAGAAGCTTACCTATTTTTCTTATATCAGTCACAATCTCTTGAGTTAGCAACACATTCTGAATTATCCATTTTCCTTTTACAAATCCATCTTAAGTAGGAGATATGAACTTGGTTAGAATGTCTTCTATTCTTCCATGTACCACTGTAGAGATTGTCTTATTAATCAAACTATTGAGGCTTATAGGTCTTAGATCTGAAAATGAATTGACCAACTCCTTTTTAGGTAGCAGTACCAGATTTGTATGTGTGATCGACTTGGCAAGGTATCACCATTAAAAAAGGCCTTTACTACCCTATAAACATCATAACCAACAATGTCCCAACATGATTGAAAGAAATTGACGTTCAAGTCATCAAGTCCACTTGCACTTGATCCCTCCAATTGAAAAATAGATTTTTTTTCACCACCTCCATTGTTGGTATCATTAAAAACTTCTCATTATCCCCTGATTTACCAAATTTGGTATACATTCTAATAAAGAAAAATCATATTCTTCTTCACCTTGTGTAAATTATTTTTATAACAACTTATTGCCTCTTCAACCATTTGATCCTCTCTTTCAAGCCATACTCCTTCTGCATTTTGATTTCTCTTGATTTAAAGTCTTTTTCTTTCTCCTATTTAATAGACTATGAAAAAATACGATATTGTTATCATCCTCTGCAAATTATGTAATTTCAGCTTTCTGTCTCCAGAACTCCTCTTCATAATGAACATACTTTTTCACTTCCGCATGAGCATGTTGTAGAATCATTATATTAGCTGTTGTAGGCTCTTCCTCAAAGTTTTGTTCTTTTCTGACTAGTTCTTCTCTGATTATTAGTTTCTTGAAAATATCCCCAAAAGTGCTTCTACTCCACTAATTCAATGCAACTTTGATCTTTTTCACCTTGTGCTTGAAAATTAAAAAAGGATGCCCTTCAAAATTAGCGGCCTAATTTTGGGCAACTACTATATAAAATTCAAAATGCTCTATCCAAAAATTCAAAAAATTTAAAGGTTTTTTAACTGTCTGATTATTATTTGATTGTTTGTTTATCTTTCTTATTCTCCTTAAGAGAGTGAGCTACACTCCCTATACCACATGGCTACAAAAAGTAAAAACTATTTGAATTTTGTAGTGTTACGAGTTAATTACATCCTATTTCTATTCATTTTTAAATTATAAAAATTCCCAAAAATATAAAAAAATTTGGATATATCACTCAACGTTCCGATACACCGTGTGCCGGTACATCGCGTAAAAGTGATGTATCCAAGAATCTGAGAGAGAGTGAGGAAAATATAATTTTTTGTAATTCTTTCAAATGATAGGAAATTTTAAAGATTATGATGAATTTTTTTAGAAAATATAGTAAAATAAGAATTTTGTAATTGAAATTAAATATTAAATTCTTGAAAGTTAAAAGAGTAAATAAATTGAGAGGAAAAATATTTATAGATTAATGGGGAGTAAAACAATTTAAAAATTAAAAATATGAGATTAGATTTTAGATTATTATTTTTTGTTGTTAGTGGGCCCACAACGGTCAAAAAATTGACAAAGAAATTCTCTGAAAGTTTGTGTCTCCAACGAATATTCCTTTAGTCTCTGACCGGTTTGATCTGGGCTTCTACTGATTTGGGCCAATTTTGGATCGATACGGTCTGATCCGATTGACACCCTTAGTTTGAATTATATAAATGACCATCAAAAGGCAAACTATTTAACAAGAAAACGAAAAATTAAAATTACTTATTTGTGTGGGAATTCTTGAGTTCTTTCAAGTATGTTTAATTTTCAGTTTCTTTATCTTTTTGAGCCATTAGTTACATTTGTGAAGTAATCTATGTGTGACATGTGAGCTTCTATGTGCTTTCATATGAAATCATTTTTTAGTCCTTTACAAAAAAATTAGTTTTATGTCCTTTTATAAGATATCTTTATTTTTCTATGCATAAGTGATCTGAAAAGAATCTTTTCTTTTATTCAAATCGTAAGAAGACAAGAGATCTCATTTTGTTGTTTCCTTGTATGCTTCTACAAACACATTTTAAAACTTATATATATGCAGATTCTATTGCTTTAGGTTTGTTTGTATTTGAGCATTTTATCTTTTTGAGCTATATGAAATTCATACAGCGAAATAGTAGAAGTTGCACATATATAAGTTTTAAAATGTGTTTGTAGAAGCATACAAGAAAACAACAAAATGAGATCTCTTGTCTCCTTACAGTTTGAATAAAAGAAAATATTCTTTTTAGATCACTTGTGTGTAGAAAAATGAAGATATCTTATAAAAGAACATAAAACTTAAAAAAATTGTAAATGACTAAAAAATAATTTCATGTGAAAGTGCATAGAAACTCACATGTCACACATAGATTACTTCACAAATGTAACTGATGGCAAAAAAAGATAAAGAAACTGAAAATTAAACATACCTAAAAGAGGAACTCAAGAACTCTCACATAAATCAGTAATTTTGATTTTTCGTCTTGTTGTTAAATGTTTTGCCTTTTGATGGTCATTTATATAATTCAAACTAAAGGTGTCAATCGGATCGGATTGATCCAAAATCGGCCCAAATCAATAGAAGCGAAGATCAAACTGGTCCAAGACTAACGAAATAGGAAAAATTACCTAACTCCACATTCTTTCTTACCTTATTTTCTATTATTCCCTACCATTTCAAAAAATTGCAAAAATCCTTTTTTTCTCAAATTCTCTCTTTACCGGATACATAACTTCCAATCTTCCAACTCCACGATTTTCTTTCTTTTTTCACGCCTATAATCACTCCACTATATCACCAGTTACCTTTATCACTCCATTTTTTAATTTCAAATATTTTCTCTTTCAATTTAATCAAGAGATAGTTCTTCTTAATTCATTTTTCTCTTTTCAGTTCATCATCATCGTCGTTTTTTAAAATAACAAAATTATTTTTCATCTACAAAATACAGATACATATGAATGATGCTCCATCTTTTAGTATTGGGATTACTCAATTAGTTTCAACTACTCAAGATAATGTAAGTTGTATATTTGATAGTGATTATGAAGATTTTGTTGAAAATAGATCTAAGCAAATAAACGATCCATTATTCATGAAGAATCTGGAGTTGGAGAAGTCAAAGTCGAAGAAGGATTTTGACTTCTAAATCTATTGTGAAAAAACGCTCAAAAAAGGGGGAAAGTTGGATCTTCCTTATCACGTCCGTCTCTATCAAAGGCACAAATTTTCAATATATCTCGTTTGTTTTTATTCTTAAAGGCACAAATTAATACAACTGAATGAAAAACAAATATTAAAAAAATTATGCGGAGGGGGGAGGGGGTTGCCATCCCTAATCATGTCTAATTACACCTTAATTTCTAGTTTATAGCACAACCACAATTACATAATTTGTTTCTTTTATTTATTTAATAAAAGCCAATACAAAAATAAAATAAAATACTTTAGATGAATATGTAAATAAGTTTTAATGTGTGGTAAATTTTGTGCTTCTCTTTGAAAATTGAATAGTATAATTATTCCTTATTATATACATCAATTTTATATTGATTAAATTGCTTATCAAACAAACACATAAAAGCTATAAAACTACCATAGAAAATGTATAAAGTCCACCCTAAGTTAGTGCGTATTTCATAAAAATACACTTGACTTTTGCGAGTTATAATCCCTTGAACAACTTGAAAGTAATATTATTACCTTCTTCTTTTTTTATCAAGCTCAGTAATTAAAAAAAAACAATTCTTACTTACCAATCTCGAATATTCACATATTAAAATATCATAAATTATAAAAATAAATATGAGAAAAGACTATTCTTTCATAAATAAAGAAAAAAACTTTCCAAACTCCTCCCCCAAACTCTTCCCCATCCCCACTTACTTTTTGCATTTCCCTAACCTTGTTCACCAGATAAAAAACAGCAGTTACCTTGATTAAGAAATGAAAAACAAGAATCAATCCACTATTTTGTGTTATTTATCATTGTAATTTTAGAAAAATAATCATCATTATATTCTATTTTTCTATCCTTGAAATTATATAATTATATCTATGGGTAGTATCTTATGATATAGTGATTGAATATAATAGTGATTAATCGTAATTGTTGATGGTAACAACTGATAATTAGTAGTGAAATAATAGGTGGTGAATGATGATGGTTGTTAGCGGTATATAAGGTTGACTAATGATAGTAATTATTGATAGTGATTAGTAGGATGGAGTAATGGGTTATGGTAATGATTGTAACTGATGGCTAATGTTGATGGTGATTGATTGTAGTTGGGTTGAGGATGGACGTGATTGTGGATGGAAGGCAGTGATGATTGACTTAGTGGTTGTAGTTATGGTTTAAAGGGTGGTTGTAGGTTATGGGTGAAATTAAAGTAGATGGAGTAGCCATGAACTGTCATCTTTGTACAAATTCTTCAATAGACATCTTAATGATATCAAGACCTTGTTATTGTTCTTAAGTTCAAACAAATAAGGCCTTACACTTGCGGGGTCCTTATAACCCCCTTAAACAACTAATATTGTTGCCTCCTTTTTTATCAATCCCAATAAGTAAAAAATAAGTGATTTTCACGCATCATTCTCAAATTTTCACGTGTTTATAAATATCATAAATTATAAAAGTAATTATAAAAAAAAATGAATAAAAAAAAATTCCAAACCCCTCCCATCCCCACTTACTTTTTCCCTTTCCCTAACCTTCTTCACCAAATAAAAAATGACAGTTGACTTCATTTAGAAATGAAAAATAAGAAACAATCCACTATTTAAGAAATATTTATTGGACAATAACATATAATATTTATATTCATTATGTATCAGATATATAGACAATGTTGATATTCTCTTCCTGCTATATGATACATTTTTCCATCTTTTTTAAACATATAAAATAAATTATTATTATTTTTTTGCATCTTTTAAGTGCAAACTATCATATGTATATAGTAGAATAAAATATTTACTGTGGTGAAGTAAATGAAATAAGAGATCATATTTTGAAATAACAATATATTGTATTCATATTTTTTACGATCCTCTATACAAATTCTTATTTCGTTAAAAAAAACTTTTGAAGTTCTTCGTTGTGTCTTTATTATTAAATTTGCTTATTAATTTTTTAAACATTAATTAAATATTTATTAAAATTAAAAGAAGGATGAAAAAGTTATAACAATATTTAAGAGTAGAAGTTACAAGTAAGATGAAGAGACATGAGTTATGAATTTTATTAGACATTAATTGCATTAATAATCATGTATTAATTTTATTTGTAAAAAAAAATGTGAAAACAAGGGATAGAAATACAAAAATGAACAAAAAATAAATAATTGGTGACTCCATAAAAATATAAATACATTTCAAACAAAAAAGAATAGTGACGAAAATAAATTGTTACATACAAAAAAAAAAGACATCATAGAATTAATATTTTATTTTTTATTATTTTTTTGCAAGCATAATAAAAATGAAGCTCATAATCATCATAATTTTTTAAAATGAGATAGTTATATTAATTGTGCTACATAACCACAAAAAAAAATAGTAAAGAACCAAATGAGTAGCATTGTCAATATATATATATAGTTAAGTTACTTATACAAACTAAAGTTTAAAAAAATCTAGCAAAAGTAGCTACCTTACCAATACAAGTCAGAGTACAAAAACTTTTAGAAAAAATAATCCCTAATTATGCTTCAATTTTTTTTTTCTTCTACTATCTTTCTTTGCAAGTAGATCCGCCATCATACGTTGTGCTCCATAGGTCAAACTTTTACATCATAAGCTACCAATTGAAATAAAAAAAAATATAAATATGATACATTGCATAAAAATCACTAGTCAAATTATCAGCAATATTAGATTATGTATGAGTATAATAAACATAAACATGATACATTGCATAAAATCCACTAGTCGAAGTATCAACAACATTTGAATATGTATCAGTATAATAACTATAAACATGATACATTGCATAAAACTCACTAGTCAAAGTATTAGTGATATTAGGTTATATATAAGTATAATCAATGTAAACATGATACATTGCATAAAGCATAGTCATTGTATCAAAAAGCTAAATTACAAAACAAAATAAACTAGATACATTGAGACTATTTACATTTGGTAACGATGGACGTGATAATCCAGTTCCAATCTTTTTCTCTCTTTTTTGTTCATTATTTTCACAATCGATTTAGAGGTCGAAGATACATCCTTTTTAATGACCCGTAAAATGAATAAGTGAAACTAGAGCCTAACTAGTGTGTCTTGGAGTTGTTGTGAGGTTTGAGGGTGTAAAATGTTGTCCCGAGCTATGGTTGAGGGGTTTAGGGGTTAAACGTCAAGGTATGACTCCCCAAGGACCACCCTAGGGGTCCTTGAGGAGGACCCTTAGCCTAACCCCAAGGCTGCCCCAAAAAGAGAATGTTGCCAAATTTGTGGTGACCTATGGAGGGGGACCACACCCCGTAGGTTAAACCACGACTCGTGAAATTGTTCCGTGGGTCAAGTCCCTCATGTCCAAGCCACAGCCCCAAACCACACTTGACCAGGATGGGGAGTGATCCAGACCACGGTCCATGGTTTGGTGGTCGTGGTTCACCCCTGCAAAAGCTATCAAGGGTGGTTTGGTAAATTCATGATAAGTCTAGTTTGATTGGGGGACGGTTTTAATTAGTTATTTAGGGTATTCTAAGGGTTTTTAAAGTATTAAAACATATTTTAGAATTCATTATATCAAAACCCAAAATACAAACCTCCCCTCCCCTCCAAAGTTCTCTATCTAGAAACCTCTATTGGAGGTGAAAACTTTAAGCTTCCAAGGTCAAGACTTCAATTTTTTCAAGGGATTTTTGTAGATTTCCTCCATTAAAGGTATGGTAGTCTTCATCCTTGACTTAGTTTATTTCAAGGAGCCAATCTCAAAACTGATTTCAAGTCTCCAATGTTTTCTCTAAAACCCTAGTTTTCAATCTTGGCATGAGTTCGATTCTAAATGATTTCCAAAGGCTTTATTCCACTGATTTATGAATGAATTGTGGATTTAAAGATGAATTAAGATGATTTCTTCTTAGAACCCATGGTTTCCCTCAAATTCCTAAGTTATGATTTGTGATTGGGATTTGATTGATTATGAAGTATATGTATTGTTTATGTGTATATGGATATAGAGTGTTGAAATTATGTTATTGATCTTGCCAAATTGTATTTATCTAAGGTGTGTGAGTGAATTTGATCCATGACCCATGAAGGGAAAGTTATGATGAAATTACATATTGAAGTAGAATTGTGCTTGATCTATTGATCCACTTGAAAGGTGGAGGTGTTTATTTACTATGTATATTGTGGTATTGAATTGATGGATATTTTCCTTGTACCTCTATATATGAAGGATCTATGTATGATCATGATGTAAAGTATATGTGTGTGATTTCAATGAATGTATATTGATCATGTTTAGAATGCAATTGTGTTATGATTGAATGCTATTTCTCAATTAACACCTATGAATGATGAGGCTATATGTGAAAGGTGATTCTCACATACACACACTCATGAATAACTAATGAATGAAGATTCTATGATTATGTTAATGATAATGACATATTGTGAAAGGACTTTCTCACAATATGGGATTCTTAGTTGAAAGGCTATTCTCATCTTTGAATCTATGAGCTATATAATGAATGAATGTTGCGTTTGAGATGGATACTCATCCGGGAGTTGAGGCGGGGTATCTAGCAACAATCTCTTATCCCATAATAATGAATGTTAAGTATTCCGTGGGGAATAATGCTAAGCACCGAGAGGATATGAATTGAGATGGATGCTCATCCGGGAGTTGACGTAGGGTATCTAGTAACAATCTCTTGAGATGGATTCTCATCCGTGAGTTGAGGTGGGGTATCTAGTAGCTATCTCCATATCCCATAACTATGTGCCCACATAGCTCATGCTAGTGGATCCACTTAAGCTGAAAACAATGGTCCTACCTTAGGCATGTAGGACTCTCTTATCCAGTGAGGATGACACCGGGATTCCATGAATTTATCACATGGTCTATGTCGGTTAAGGCTTACCCCTACAAAGAATGTTAATGAACTATGGCTTCTTAAGAATGCACTACTTAGTGTGGGTGGTGGTATGGGACGACATCTATGCATTGCACAAGTAGGCTTTGAGAGAGGTTATGGTGTGTTCCTTTATAATGTTAAGTGTAATGAATGTGCTCTTATATCATGTTAATGAGATTGTTGGCTTAATGTCTAATGAATGAAGGTGTTCTTAATGAAGTTAATGGGGAATGTTAACTTATGTATGAAATGTGATAATGCATGCTATACTTGGATTGTATTATGAGTTACTTCCTTGCCATGACTTAATGAATATGAATGTGCCTTGTCTGTGATGACTTCAAAGGAGTACTTAGTGTGAGTAGTAGTATGGGATGCCACTCATACATTGCACAAGTATGACTTAGGGTTGTCCTAGATGTTGGTCCTTATGTGAGGATATGACTTATGTAATGTTTATGTCTCTTATGTAGGAGTATTGTGTAAGGATGAAAAAGTTGAATGGTAATTATTTCACTTTTGGTGATCTTAAGGTGATACTTTGGTGTGGATGGTGGTATGGGACGCTATCCATATATTGCACAAAGTATAGCTTGAGGGTTACGTGAGGTGAAGGTTTAATGTGAAGGTAATGGTTTATATGTGATTATGTTCTAATGTGGTGAGATGACTTGTATGTTGATTATGTCTTGTATTATGCCTCTTATGCTTATGTTCATGAAGATTTCTGAAAATGAAATATATCATGACTTTCAAATAAAATGTCCGTTTTAAGCATGTTTTTGCATGGCTATCATACTTAGTACTTAATTGTGCTAACCCATTCTTCTTCATGTTTTCCTACAAGTGTAGGTTCCGACATTTGAGTGATTCTCTCTAGTGAAGCTTGGAATTGAGATTCTCCAAGACTAAGTGGTATGTCCTCATAGATCGAGGACAAGTAGTTGATGTTTCCTTTCTTTTCATGTAATAGACTATTGTTAAGTTTGTCGATTGTAAAGGGTCGTGACCCTATTTTATTTCAAGTATGTTGTTTAGATGGCCATGTGAGACGATAGACTTTCGCTTGTGTTTAATGATTTTGATTGTTGGATTTATAAAAGAAAAGTTTTAAATTCCGCACTATTTCTAAGTATCTTTTGCAATGAATATGCTATGAGGCTTGTATGAGACCCATTTGGGATCAAGTACGCTATGTCGCTTTCGGGGTGTAGGCTCGGGTCGTGACAAACATGGTATCAGAGCACTATGTTTGGGGAATGATTTTTAGGTTGCTGTCTCACAAGCCACGTCTAGTAGAGTCTTGTTCATCGATGTGAGTCGCGACACATCTATGAGCAAGAGGCTATAGGACGTTAGGAAGTTACACTTCTTTCATATTCTTGAAGTCGTGCCTTAGAGTTTAGCTCTATAAGTGTCCTTTTCCTAATCTTTCTCTTGTGTTTATAGGATATGAATATGAGAAGGACGCCCGAAAGAAGAGTGGAAGAGGAGAATGTGAATGAGGGAGTTCCTCCCTGAGATCCCCAAGGTCCTCAAGGTGACCAAGTTCCTCAAGGCAATCAAATTCTGGTTGATGCTTCGGCCATGACCAATGAAGAAATTAGGTCGGGTTTTCTAACTTTGGCCCAAGTGAATGGGATGTGAGGCCTAGAGTGAATGCTAATGAGAGCACTATGGCTTCCAGGTTGAGAGACTTTGTGAGGGTGAATCCTCCGATATTTCTAGGGTCTAAACTGGGACAGGATCCCCAAGAGTTTTTGGATGTGGTGTATAAGATAGTCAATGCTATGGGGGTGACTTCTAGAGAAAAATCCGAACTTGTCTCTTATCAATTGAAAGATGTGGCCCAAGTTTGGTTCACTCAATGGAAAAGCAATAGGCCTATAGGAGCGGGTCTTATAGAATGGGAGGAGTTTAAGGAAATATTCCTTGGTAGGTACTTTACCCGTGAGAAGAGGGAGGTTAAGGTGGAGGAATTTATCAACCTTAGGCAAGGTAACATGAGTGTAGAGGAGTATTCCTTGAAATTTACCCTATTGTCTAAGTATGCTCCATCTTTGGTGTCTAACCCTAGAGATGAAATGAGTAGGTTTGTGACCGGTGCATCCGACCTTATTAAGGAAGAGTTTCGTACGACAATGCTTCATGATGACATGAATATTTCTAGACTTATTATGTATGCTCAGTCTATTGAGGAGTCTAAACTTGAGAGGAATAGTAGAGAGATGAAGAGGTCTAGGTCCGATGAACAAAGTTAACCAAGGTCCAAAAAGAGGTTCTACAATCAAGATTCCTCAATGGTCAACAATGATAGGGTGTCTAACCTTAAATCTCAAGGAGGGAAAGGAAGTTGTTCTTCTTTCGAAAGATCTAGCTGTGCCAAGTGTGGGAAGCAACATTTGGATGTGTGCCTTGCCGGCACAGATGGGTGCTTTGGGTGTGGAAAAAAGGGTCATAAGATGAGAGATTGCCCAACACTCTCAGTAAAAGGAAGAGAGACCAAACAAACTTCTCTTATAGGCCTGGATCTTGATGTTCCAAAGTGGAACCGTTTCTATATTCTTCAAGCTAACAAGGACAAATGAGCTAATCCGGATGAAGGTACCGGTAAGTGATCGTTCCTTTTGGTTGTGAATGTTATATTGAGGTTCTTATGTTGTTTTTCATGTTAGCCTTAGTTGGGTTTTCTCCTAAGTGGGGGATAGTATGATGAATAATAAGGTTGTTGAGAGTTTTGATATCCTTATCTCTTTCCTTCTATTCCTATTCAAGCTTGAGACCAAGAGTTCTTTGTAGCTTGTTTCATGTTTTTGGAGTCATGTGTGAAAATGTGTTTCCATGGTCTCCTTATGTTATGCATATTCTTAATGAGTTTATGTTTGAATGAGAAAATGAGTTTATATGAACTATGTTCCTCTTGTTGATATGCATTTAGTATGAGTTGTCTATATGCTTCATGAGGTTAAATGTTAAACATGCCTAAATGTGCTTTTGAGAGTAATTGCATAATGTGCTTAATGATGTGTGATGAACATGATATGAGTTGGAGAAGGTAATTCCTCCAATGAAATGAGAAATGTTGAAGTTATGTTGCCTAATGAATTTGTAGATGTAGTTCCTACTTTCTTGTGTTGCATTGAGCTTATTGATGTGGAGTTGATGTTTCCTCCTAATTTTGTGCATTATTTATGATGTTGCATGCATGATGGGCTGCTAGTCTTGAGTCGTTAACCCGTTAATGTGTTTTAAGTGTCATTCGAGGACAAATGTTTCTAAGTGAGGGATAATGTAACGACCCATAAAATGAATAAGTGAAACTAGGGCCTAACTAGTGTGTCTTGGAGTTGTTGTGAGGTTTGAGGGTGTAAAATGTTGTCCCGGGCTATGGTTGAGGGTTTTAGGTGTTAAACGTGATACGCTAAAATTACACCTCCCTAAAGAAGCATAAGCGATCGTTATCAAGTAAAGTACCCAACTTGTAGGTTGGGGTCGATCCCACGAGGAAAATGGTTTAGACTTTACTTTAACCCACGATTATATTCAATTAGTCAAAGTATTTCCAAGAAAACAACAATTAATTAAAAGG
>JAJOOO010001540.1:0-22167 GCA_029582685.1 Solanum piurae | reverse complement strand
AGTTTTAGGTTAGGTTTTAGGGTTTAGGGCATAGGTTTTTTTTTGTGTGTTTTTAGAGTTTATCATATATGATTCAGGGCTTTATAAGGTTGAGAGCTTAGTGTTTTTTAGGTTTAGGGGTTTTTTGGGTTTTTTAAGGTTTAATGGGTTAAGAGTTTCTTAGGGTTCTTTAGGGCTTAGGGATTTTTTTTTAATTATTGTTTTAGGGTTCACGGATTTTTTGGATTTAGGTTTTAGATCTTAGGGATTTTAGGGTTTATTTTAGGGTTTCTTAAGGTTAGATTTTAGGGTTTCTTAGAGTTTAGGATTATGGGTTTTAGGTTAGGGTTTATGTTTTTTTTAGGTTTAGGATTTTAGGTTAAGGATTTTATCTAGGTTTTTAGGGTTCAAGGATTAGTGGTTTGTTTTGTGTTTTTAGGGTTTAGCATATACGATTTAGGGCTTTTTAGGGTCTGGAGCTTACACTTTTTTACGTTTAGGGGTTTTTGCGCTTTTAGGGTTTTAAAGGGTTAAGTGTTTGTGAGGGCTTTTTAGAGTTTTAGGGTTATGATTTAGGGTGTTAGGTTAGGGTTTAGGGTTTTGGGCTTAGCATTTTTTTAGGTTTAGGGTTTTAGGTTAAGGGTTTTATCTTGGTTTAGGGTGCTTTTGTGTTTTTTATGTTTAGGGTTTACAAATTTTTAAGATTTAGAGTTTAGAACATAGAATTTTGTAGAGGTTTCAAATGGTATTTAGGGTTTGTTTTAGGGTTTTTAGGATTTAGGGTTTCATAAGGTTTTGGGTTTAGGGATTCATAGGGTTTTAGGGTTTTAGGTTAGCGTTTAGGGTTTAGGGCTTAGGAGTTTTTACGTTTAAAATTTTAGGTTAAGGGTTTTATCTAGGTTTTTAGGATTTAGGGCTTTGGAATTTTTAGATTAAGGTTTTTGGGGTTTTATAGGTTTAGAATTTAGGGCTTAGGGTTTTTTGTGGTTTTAAGGGTTTAGCATATACGATTTTGGGCTCTATAGGGTTTAGAGCTTAGAGTTTTTTAGGTTTAAGGGTTTTTGGGTTATTAAGGGTTAAGTGTTTCTTAGGGTTTTTTTAAGGTTTAGGATTTTAAGTTGAGGGTTTTATTTTGGTTTTTACGGTTTAGGGCTTTGAGTTTTTTAGGTTAAGTTTTTTTTGGATTTTATAGGTTTAGGGTTTAGGGCTTAGGGATTTTTTGTGTTTTTTGTAGGGTTTAGCATATACGATTTAGGGCTTTATAGGGTTTAGAGCTTAGAATTTTTTTAGGTTTAGGGTTTTTTGGGTTTTTTAGGGTTTTTAAGGGTTAGGTGTTTCTTTGGGGTTTTAAGGGTTTAGGGTTTAGGGATTAGGTTTTTTTTTGTGTTTTTTATGTTTATGTTTACGGATTCTTAGGATTTCGGGTTTAGAGCTTAGGGCTTTGAAGGGTTTTAAATGGTTTTAGGGTTTCTTAATGTTTTGGGTTTAGGGTTTCTTAGGGTTTTCGATTTAGGATTTAGGGTTTTAGGTTAAGTTGTAGGTTTTAGGGCTTAGGGGTTTTTTAGGTTTAAGGCTTAAGGTTAGGGTTTAGGGTTTTGGGCTTAGGGTTTTTTTAGGTTAAGGGTTTTATCTAGGTTTTTAGGATTTAAGGCTTTGGTTTTCTTGGGTTAAGGTTTTTAGGGTTTTATAGGTTTAGGGTTTAGGGCTTTGGTTTTTTTTTTTTTTTGTGTTTTTTAGGGTTTAGCATATACGATTTAGGGTTTTATAGGGTTTTGAGGTTAGAGTGTTTTAGTGTTAGGGGTTTTGTATTTATTTAGGATTTTTAAGGGTTAAGTGTTTCTAAGGTTTTTGTTTTGTTTCTTAGGTTTAGGGTTTACGAAATTTTAGGATTAAGGGTTTAACACTTAGGATTTTGTAGGGTTTATTTTAGGATTTAGGATTTCTTAAGGTTTAGGGATTCTTAGTGTAGCGACCCTTTCGAAAGGATACTACCCCTTAAACAAGAAATCTAATTAAATACTTGCGACATTTAAAAGAGGTTAACTATGCTCAAATTGATTTTAATCTAGTAGAGGGATTAGATGCATAATGACCCCCAAAAAGTAATTTAAGCAAATAACCGACGAGCTTTTCATGTATATATATTATCCTCACACTCAAGGATGAAATAACAAGAATATTAGAAGCTTCCGAGTACCGAAATCAGCCTGCTCATGCTTCACACACACATTCATAAAGTAATAGTAGATTTAGGATATTACAATACTTGGGTATACACACCCCAAAAAAAACAAAACTTATAGCGATACTTATATTACAACCCATGGTGACATGACCAAATTAGCCCTCAAATTCTCATGTAAATATACAAAACATAGATCATGTACAAGTCCTAAGGTTTATACAAAATATATATGCCTATATGCAAATGTGATCTTCCTTAAATGTTTCAAAATCTCCATCTTCAATGGCCAACTTCAAGCATCCTCTCGAACATTCCCTACGATAGAAACAACTATCGCTAAGCATATAGCTTAGTGGTGTAAAAACTATAGGTTCGGAGCCGTCAAATTTGCCAAGTTATCATTCTCAAGTAAAGGGCAGCATAATTGAACATAATAAATAAATCAAGTAAACAATAAATAAAGAGTATCAAGTTCGATATTTAAAGATCCAAATGTCAAGAACGCTCATAGCACAGTTTTCCAAGAGATTCAACAACAAGGCTCGCCCAATACATACATCATGTCGTCACACCAAGCACAAGCAGGTATCAAGAAGGGTCAAAACCCAATAATCAAGAGAACCAAGAACCATATTAAAAATGGCTTTCCAGTTCGTACTAAAAATGGACAACTTCCATCCTTAAGACGGACTAGAAATCCAGAGTCAAGATGGTAAATGATCCGAATCAAGAGGCATGCCAAGAGTGAAAAAGTCACATCCACAAGAAGGACAAGGTCCCAACAAGAGTGCTAAGTGATCAAACAATCCGTACAAGTGGGCGAGTTACACAAGCGTCTTTAATGTATTAAATAATATCAATACGACAATGCAAAGTGACAAGAGGTAACCAAGGTACCAAAGTAAACTTTCAGATATACCAGCAGGTAAAAAGAGTACAAGTATAAGTTTATACACAAACGTCAGTTCTTTAGCACAAAAACAGTCCAACACGACTTCACGAGTTCAAATCGTAGACCAACCAGCGTATCAAAATCTTCAACTCGTACACGAGGATATACAACCTTAAAAAATGAATTCAATAACTTATTTACTTTCTAGTAGCTCAATAATGATGGAGTAACAAAGGGGTTATCATCACAAGTAAGCCTAGCCTGTACAAATACGGCTATACTCCCAAACAGATATTCTGCCCAATAAACGCACTTCATGTCGCAACTTAGATTTGAAACATAAAACGGCCAAAATGGAATTTATATCCTTCATAAAAGATGTAGGTACATCTCTTAAGCTTGCAAATAATCAAGAATCACCGCAAAATACGCTTTGTATAAAAAGATATAATCAAAACACTAACAGTTGAACATACAGGATTTCTAATTCCAGAATCTGGACGGAACTTGTCATATGCTGCGTCCCTTATTTCGTATCCATAACAACTAAATTAGAATTTTACATAAACACAAGAGTTGTAGGTCTACGAATTATATTTCCAAAACATATTTATTCACTGTAAACTAAGTTCTTTTGAATGAGATATGCATAAATACCAAACACTACCCATCTCAGAAGCATATTTCGTTACTTACCAAAAGGAAGTGTGTGTGTGTCGGATTCCAGCCAAAAGGACTTAGTTTTTCTCTTGATTTTGAAGAAAAACTGTTTAGATAATGTTATAATGTTCTTAGACTTGAGGGAAAATGAATTCAATCAAAGGAGGTGTAAAGATATATAGCTACAAAAGTTATCCCTGTCACATGGACAGATGTTACCAAAAGGGGCTGCCCAAACAAATAGATGGCTGCCCAAAAAGCATACATATATAACTATATTTATGTACTTTATACCTACACTTCCAATGTATAAGTAATTATAATTAGATAATTACGCAAATACCCCCATACAATACCTTAATTTACGATAACAATTTATGCTAAGCAAGTTTGCAAATCACAACATTTCAAGTTTCAAAAATGAAAATAAAAAAATATTCTAGTAATTACGAGATGATGCATCGACATGCAATAGTTGATCTAGTATTTTAGGGGTGTTACAACTCTCTCCCCTTTAAAGAAATTTTGTCTCGAAATTTACCTTACACTAGTCCCGAAACAAGCGCGGATACTGGTTCTCATGTCTTCTTCTCTTTCCCAGGTAGCTTCTTTTCCAGAATGGTTCCTCCAAAGTACCTTTACTAAAGGGATTCTCTTGTTCCTAAGTTGCTTTACTTCTCGACCTTGAATTAGGATAGGTTCTTCATTATACGTCAAGTCAGGATTAACCTCAATAGATTCAACTGGAAGAACATTAGATGGATCAGAACGATATCTTCTAAGCATAGAAACATGGAAGACATTGCGTATCTTGTCACACTCAGGTGGAAACACCAATTTATATGCAACTGGTCCAACCCTTTCAAGTATCTCATAAGGTCCGATAAATCGGGGACTAAGTTTTCCTTTTTGGCCAAATCTCATAATCTTTTTCCATGGAGACACCTTTAAGAATACTTTATCTCCAACTTGATATTCAATGTCACACCTTTTAAGATCAGCGTACCACTTTTGTCTATCCGAAGACATTTTTAGACGATCTTTGATAATTTTTACCTTGTCCTCTGTTTGTTGCACAATTTCAGGACCAACAAGCTTTCTTTCACCAACTTCACTGCAACAAAGAGGGGTCCGACATTTTCTTCCGTATAAGGCTTCATAGGGAGGCATTCCAATACTCGATTGGTAACTGTTATTGTAAGCAAATTCTATCACAGCTAAGTGTTTGTCCCAACTACCCTCAAACTCCATAATGCAAGCTCGAAGCATATCCTCCAAAATTTGTATCACTCTTTCCGACTGGCCGTCTGTTTGAGGATGGAACAAAGTGCTAAACCTCAACTTAGTACCCAAACCTTCCTGCAAGCTACCCCAAAATCTAGATGTAAACCTTGGGTCCTGGTCTGATACAATAGGCACAGGGATCCCATGTAGTCTTACAATCTCATTAATATACAACTCGGCTAAATGCTCAAGTGAGTAATCCATCCTGATTGCTAAGAAGTGAGCACTCTTGGTTAGCCTGTCCACAATCACCCATATTGCATCATGATTTCTCTGAGTGAGAGGAAGTCCAGAAACAAAGTCCATAGTTAATCTCTCCCATTTCCATTCCGGCATCGACAAGGGCTGTAGTAAACCAACTGGGACTTGATATTCTGCCTTTACTTTTTGACAAACCAAACATTTGGAAATGAACTCCACAATGTCTCTCTTCATACCATTCCACCAATAATGTTCTTTGATGGTATGGTACATCTTTGTACCCCCATGATGCATTGCCTATGGTGAAGTATGTGTTTTATTCAATATTTATCTCCTCAATTTGTCATCATTAGGGACACATAACCTGTTTTTATAAAATAATCCACCATCCTCCGTAAATGTAAAATCAAGTTTTCCCCACTTTGAACTTCTCTCGTCAATTTTACAAGTTTCTCATCTAACATTTGTGCTTCTTTCACCTGTTCAAGTAATATTGGCTTTACTTGTAAATTAGCAATAGCTGAACCATTTGAATCAAGTGTAAAACAAACATTCATGGCTCTTAACTCAAGAAGCAAGGGTAAAGGACTCAAAGAAATGCTTGCGAAGGATTTCCGACTTAAGGCATATGTAACCACATTGGCTTTACCTGGATGATAATCAATCGTGCAGTCATAATCCTTGATGAGTTCAAGCCATCTACGATGTCGAAGGTTTAGCTCCTTTTGGGTACCCAAGTACTTTAAGCTCTTGTGATTAGTGAAGATATGGCATTTCTCTCCATATAAATAATGCCGCCATTTTTTAAAGCAAACACTATAGCAACAAGTTCAAGATCATGAGTAGGATCTTTTAATTCATGCGGTTTTAATTTCTGAGAGGCATAAGAAATTACCTTCCCTTCTTGCATCAAAACGCATCCGAGACCATTGTTAGAAGCATCACTGTATACTACATACTCTTTCCCTTCAATTGGTAGAGTAAGTATAGGCGCTTGAGTCAACAAGGATTTGAGAGTTTGAAAGCTCTCTTGACATTTGTCATCCCAAATAAACTTTACTTCCTTCTGCAAGAGCTTAGTCAAAGGAGAGGCGATAATGGAAAAGCCTTTCACAAATCTTCTGTAGTATCCTGCTAAGCCCAAGAGACTTCTTATCTTAGTCGGACTTTTGGGAGGTCTCCATTAAACAACTTCTTGTATTTTACTAGGATCCACCTTCACACCTTCAGTTGATACAACATGTCCCAGAAAAGCTACTTCATCAAGCCAAAATTCAAACTTAGAAAGTTTAGCATAAAGTTCTTTCTCCTTCAAAATTTTCAAAATAATTCGGAGGTGTTTATCATGGTCTTCACTACTTCTGGAAAATATTAAAATATCATCTATAAAAAAAATCACAAACTGATCAAGATAAGGCTTGAATACCCGATTCATTAGATCCATGAATACCACAGGAGCATTTGTCAATCCGAATGGCATCACCAAAAATTCATAATGACCATATCCAGTTCTAAAAGCAGTTTTAGGAATATCTTTCTCTCTAACACGCAGTTGGTGATATCCAGACCTTAAATAAATTTTTGAGAATACTTTAGCACCGTTAAGTTGGTCAAACAAATCATCAATTCTTGGTAGTGGATATCTAATCTTGATTGTTATTCTGTTCAACTGTCTATAGTCAATACAAAACCTAAAAGTGCCATCCTTCTTCTTTACGAATAAAACAGGGGCTCCCCAAGGAGAAATACTAGGTCGAATAAAACCTTTCTCAAATAGTTCTTGCAATTGAGCTTTCAATTCTCTTAACTATGCTGGAGCCATTCTATAAGGGGTGATCGAAATAGGAGTAGATCCTGGAATAAGCTCGATTGGAAATTCAACCTCTCTTTCCGGTGGCAATCCCGGAAGGTTTTCTGGAAATACTTCTGGAAAATCACATACAGAAGGTATGTCCTTGATACAAGGACTCTTCAACTGTGTATCAACTATGTGATCAAGGTATGCCCCACAACCTTGACGCATCAACTTTCTTGCCAAGGCCGCAGAAATAAACTTAGATGTCACTGATCTTTCACCTTGTACAATGATGTGTGAAAATGTAGGATCTTTAAAAGTCACATGCTTAGACCTACAATCTACCACCGCATGATATTTATAAAACCAATCCATCCCGATAATAACATCAAAATCCTTGAAGGGCATTTCAATTAAATCAGCAGGAAAGACTAGGTTTTGAATCACGAAGGGACAATCTTGGTAAACTTGATTACACACAACTTGATAACCCAAAGGACTTTCAACCAGCACATCGTAATTAAGTCTCACAGATTTCACATTTTCAGGAAGAACAAGTGATGAACAAATATAGGAATGTGTAGAACTAGGATCAAATAATGTAAACACACATAAGCCAAATAAGTGAAATTTACCGACAACCACGTTTTGTCCATCTTGATCATTCCTCTACCTCATAGCATAAGCGCGTGCAGTAGCCCTTTGACCACTAGCTTGATTAGCTCCACGTGTACCTGCTGCCTAGGTGTTTTTAGGTCTTGCACCTCTATTAGTTTGAGGAGGATTGACAGAAGGCTTATGAACTGAGCCTTCAGTTCTCAACGATGGAGCATTATTAGGATTAGGACAATCCTTCACTTTATGATCAAAGCTCCCACAATTGAAACATGCACCAGAAGCTCTCTTACAAGTACCATAATGATTCTTTCCACATTGTGGACAAGTGGGAACGCGAGGCTTGCCTTGGCCAAAATTTGGAGTTCTAGCTGTAGAAAATTCTTATCTATTTTGCCTTTATTGAGGTGGCCTGTTATCACTACCAGCCTTAGAATTATCAAACCTTCTCCTTTTGGATGGACCCCCAAAATCTGGTCTAGGCTTTCGAAATCTGTTTTCATTTCTACTAGCTTCTTCTTTATCAAGTCGTTCCCAAGTAAAATCAGCAGAGACTAACTTACAAAATTTCTCATGTTGCTGGATCGCCACATTCTTCCTAATGGAATCATTTAAACCGTCTTCAAACTTCTTGCACTTGTCTTTTTCCTCTTTAATAATACCACCAGCATAGCGAGAGAGCCTTAGAAACGTTTGTTCGTATTCAGCAATAGACATGCCTCGTTGCCTAAGATTCAAAAACTCCTTTTTCTTTGCATCACAATAAGCAGGTGGGACATACTTCATACGAAATTCCTTAAGAAAATCATCCCAAGTAAGAATAGAAGGTTTTACCTTGGCATTTGGAACACTTACCCACCAATCGTAAGCATCCTTTTGTAATAGTGAAATAGCATACTTAAATTTTGCAACATCTGAACACTCTAACTGCTCAAATACCCTTTCCATGCGATCAAGACATTGTTCAACATCAGTGGGATCAACAGTGCCTTCAAACTCCACTCCACCCATTTTCCTCATTTTCTCAAAGTTAATCCCGTGGGGATTATGCATCGATTCAACCATGTGGTGGAAGAATTCAGCCATTTGTTGAAAATGAGGATTCATGGTTTGAGTACCATGACTCATGTGAGGATATGGACCAGCTCTTACACCCTGATGGTTTCCTACTTCAGAACCACTAGTGTGGGGAATATACTAATTTGAGATATGTTCTCCAACCCCTTCCAGTGCATGAGGTTGGGAAACAGAGGCACCCGAACCTTCACGAGCAGCTTCCATAGGTCGGTCAGAAGAAGTGGCCATGACTCAATTCCTTCAAAAGGAAAGATCACATTGCATTAGGGATATGTACTTGATGCATATGCACTCTACATGCGATAAAAACATTATAAACCATGTAATTGACCAAATAATACAAACAAAACCTTTTTTGAAAGTGAACAAGTATACCAAATCAAAATTCCTAGAACCACAAACCTAGGCTCTGATACCAACACTTGTAGCTACCCTTTCGAAAGGATACTACCCCTTAAAGAAGAAATATAATTAAATACTTGTGACATTTAAAAGAGGTTAACTATGGCCATATTGATTTTAATCTAGTAGAGGGATTAGATGCATAATGACCCCTGAAAAGTAATTTAAGCAAATAACCGATGAGCTTTTCATGTATATTTATTATCTTCACACTCAAAGATGAAATAACAACAATATTACAAGCTTTCTAGTACCGAAATCAGCCTGCTCATGCTTCACACACACATTCATAAAGTAATAGTAGATTTAGGATATTACAAGACTTGGGTTTACACACCCCAAAAAAAACAAAACATAGAGCGATACTTATATTAGAACCCATGGTGACATGACCAAATCAGCCCTCAAATTCTCATGTAAATATACAAAACATAGATCATGTACAAGTCCTAAGGTTTATACAAAATATATATGCTTATATGCAAATGTGATCTTCCTTAAAGCTTTCAAAATCTCCATCTTCAATGGCCAACTTCAAGTCTCCTCTCGAACATTCCCTACGATAGAAACAACTATCGCTAAGCATATAGCTTAGTGGTGTAAAAACTATAGGTTCGGAGCCCTCAAATTTGCCAAGTTATCATTCTCAAGTAAAGGGAAGCATAATTGAACATAATAAGTAAATCAAGTAAACAATATATAAAGAGTATCAAGTTCGATATTTAAAGATCCAAATGTCAAGAACGCTCATAGCACAGTTTTCCAAGAGATTCAACAACAAGGCTCGCCCATTACATAAATCATGTCGTCACACCAAGCACAAACAGGTATCAAGAAGGGTCAAAACCCAATAATCAAGAGAACCAAGAACCATATTAAAAATGGCTTTCCAGTTTGTACTAAAAATGGACAACTTCCATCCTTAAGACGGACTAGAAATCCAGAATCAAGATGGTAAATGATCCGAATCAAAAGGCATGCCAAGAGTGACAAAGTCACAGCCACAAGAAGGACAAGGTCCCAACAAGAGTGCTAAGTGATTAAACAATCCGTACAAGTGGGCGAGTCACACAAGCGTCTATAATGTATTAAAGAATACCAATACGACAATGCAAAGTGACAAGAGGTAACCAAGGTACCAAAGTAAACTTTCATATATACCAGCAAGTAAAAAGAGTACAAGTATAAGTTTATACACAAACCCCAGTTCTTTAACTAGGTTTTTAGGGTTTAGGGATTTGGGTTTTTTAGGTTAATATTTTTAAGGGTTTTATTGGTTTAAGGTTTACGGCTTAGGTTTTTTTGTGTTTCTTAGGGTTTAGCATATACGGTTTACGACTTCATATGGTTTAGAGCTTTGAGTTTTTTAGGTTTAGGGTTTTTTCTATTTATATGGTTTTTATGGGATAAGTGTTTCTTAGGGTTTATGATTTTTTTGTGTTTTGTGGGTTTAGGGTTAACGGATTTTAGGAATTAGGGTTTAGAGCCTAGGGTTCTGTAGGGGTTTTAAATGGTGTTTAGGGTTTATTTTAGGTTTTATATGATTTAAGGTTTCATAAGGTTTAGGGTTTAGGGGCTCTTCGGGTTTAAGGTTCAGGATTTAGGGTTTTAGGTTAGGGGTTAGGGATTTTTTAGGTTTAGGGTTTTTAAGGGTTTTATAGGTTTAGGGTTTACGGCTTAGGTTTTTTTGTGTTTCTTAGGGTTTAACATATACAATTTAGGGCAACATATGGTTTAGAGCTTTGAGTTTTTTTGGTTTAGGGATTTTTCTATTTATATGGTTTTTAAGGGATAAGTGTTTCTTAGGGTTTATGATTTTTTTGTGTTTTGTGGGTTTAGGGTTAACGGATTTTAGGAATTAGGGTTTAGAGCTTAGGGTTCTGTAGGGGTTTTAAATGGTTTTAGGGTTTATTTTAGATTTTATATGATTTAAGGTTTCATAAGGTTTAGGGTTTAGGGTTTAGGGGTTCTTCAGGTTTAAGGTTCAGGATTTAGGGTTTTAGGTTAGGGATTAGGGATTTTTTAGGTTTAGGGTTTTAGGTTAAGGATTTTATCTAGGTTTTTAAGGGTTAAGTGTTTCTTAGGGTTTTCTAGGGTTTAGCGTTTAGTTTTTTTTTATGTTTTTTAGGTTTATGATTTGTGGATTTTTTAGGATTTAGGGTTTAGAGCTTAGGGTTTTGTAGGGGTTTTAGACACTTTTGTAGGGTTTATATTAGGGTTTATAGGATTTATGATTTCTTAAGGCTTAGGGTTTAGGGTTTTTTAGAATTTTAGGTTTAGAATTTAAGGATTTAGGTTAGGGTCTAGGGTTTAGTGCTTCATGTTTTTTTAGGTTTAGGGTTTTAGGTTAAGGGTTTTATCTAGGGTTTTTATGGTTTAGGCTTTGAGTTTCTTAGGTTAAGGTTTATTAGAGTTTTGTGTGTTTATGGTTTAGGGCTTAGGGTTTTTTGTGTTTGTTAGAGTTTTACAGGTTTATGGTTTAGGGCTTAGAGTTTTTTTGGTTTATGGGTTTATGGATTTTTGGGTTCTTTAGGATTTTCAAGGGTTATGTGTTTCTTAGGGTTTTTAAGGTGTCTGGTTTTTAGCATAAGGTTTTTAGGGGTTTTAAATGGTTTTTTAAGGTTAATTTTTGGGTTTATAGGATTTAGGGTTTTTTAAGGTTTAGGTATTAGAGTTTCTTAGGGTTTTAGGTTTAGGATTTAGAGTTTTAGGTTAGGGTTTAAGGCTTAGGGTTTTTTTAAGGTATAGGGTTTTAGGTTAAGGGTTTTATTTAGGTTTTTAGGGTTTAGGGCTTTGGGTTTCTTAGGTTAAGGGTTTTTAGGATTTTATATGATTAGGGTGTAGAACTTAGAGTTATTTTGTGTGTTTTAAGGTTAAGCATATACAATTTAGGGCTTTATAGGGTTTAAAGCTTAGAGTTGTTTTAGGTTTAGGGGTTTTTTGGGTTTTTAGGGGTTTTAAGGGTTAAGTGTTTCTTAGGGTTGTGGGATTTTTTGTATTTCATAGGTTCAGGGTTTACAGATTTTTAGGATTTAGAGCTTAGGGTTTTAGGGGGTTTAAATGGTTTTGAGGGTTTATTTTAGGGTTTATAGGATTTAGGGTTTCTTAAGGTTTAGGATTTAGGGTTTCTTCGGGTTTTAGGTTTAGGATTTAGGTTTTAGGTTAGGGTTTAGGGTTTATGTTTTTTTTAGGTTTAGGGTCTTAGGTTAAGGTTCTTATCTAGGTTTTTAGGGTTTAGGGCCTTGTGTTTATTAGGTTAAGGTTTTTTTTTTGGTGTTTTTTAGAGTTTAGCATATACAATTGAGGGCTTTATAGGGTTTAGAGCTTATAGTTTTTTAGATTTATGGGTTTTTGAGGTTTTTAGGATTTTTAAGGGTTAAGTGTTTCTTAGTGTTTAAGTCTATCGGATTTTTCTATTTTTTAGGTTTAGGGTTTACGGATTTTTAGGATTTAGGGTTTAGAGCTTAGGGTTTTGTAGGAGTTTTATATAGCTTTTAGGGTCTATTTTAGGGTTTATAGGATTTAGGGTTTTTTAAGGTTTAAGGTTTAGGTTTTTTTTTTGTGTTTTTAGGGTTTAGTATATATGATTTAGGGGTTTATAGCGTTTAGAGCTTAGATTTTTTTTAGGTTTAGGGTTTTTTGTATTTTTAGAGTTTTTAAGGGTTAAGTTTTTCTTAGGATTTTTAGGATTTAGGGTTTAGATCTTAGGGTTTTGTAGGGGTTTTTAATGGTTTATTTTTGGATTTATAGGATTTAGGGTTTCTTAGGATTTTAGGTTAGGTTTTAGGGTTTGGACCTTAGGATTTTGTTAGGTTTAGGGTTTTATGTTAAGGTTTTTATTTAGGTTTTTAGGGTTTAGGTCTTTGGGTTTTTTAGGGTTTTATAGGTTTAGGATTTAGGGCTTAGGTTTTTTTGTGTGTGTTTTTTTGGGTTTAGCATATACGATTTAGGGCTTTATAGGGTTTAGAGCTTAGAGTTTTTTAGCTTTAGGGGTTATTGGGGTTTTAAGGATTTTTAAGGGTTAATTGTTCCTTAGGATTTTTTAGGGTTTAGGGTTTAATTTTTTTTTAGGATTTAGGGTTTAGAGCTTAGGGTTTGTAGGGGTTTTAAATGGTTTATAGGATTTATTTAAGGATTTATAGGATTTAGGGTTTCTTAAGGTTTAGGATCTAGGGTTTTTAAGGGCTTTAGGTTTAGGATTTTGGGTTTTTAAGTTAATGTTTACGGTTTCTTTATGTTTAGGGTTTTAGGTTAAGGGTTTATCTAGGTTTTTAGGGTTTGGGCTTTGTGTTTTTTAGGTTAAGCCTTTTTAGGGTTTTATAGGTTTAGGGTTTACGGGTTAGGTTTTTTTTTTGTATTTTTTAGGGTGTAGCATATATGATTTATGATTTTTTAGGGTTTAGAACTTAGAGTTTTTGAGGTTTAGGGGTTTTGTGTTTTTAGGGGTTTTAAGGGTTAAGTGTGTCTTAGGGTTTAGGGTTTAGAACTTTGGGTTTTTTTGTGTTTTTTAGGTTTAGGACTTATGGATTTATTAGGATTTAGGCTTTTGTAGGGGTTTTAAATGGTTGTTAGGGTTTGTTTTAGGGTTTATAGAATTTTGGGTTTATTAAGGTTAAGGGTTTAGGGTTTCTTAGGGTTTTAGGTTTAGGAATTAGTGTTTTTAGGTTAGGGTTTAGGGATTAAGGCTTAGGGCTCAGGGATTATTTAGGTTTAGGGTTTTATGTCAATTGTTTTATCTAGGTTTTTAGGGTTTAGGGCTTTGGGTTTTTTATGTTAGTGGTTTTTAGTATTTTATAGTTTTAGGTTTATGGTTTTGTTTTTGTTTTTTAGGGTTTAGTATATACGATTTAGGGGTTTATAGGGTTTAGAGCTTAGAGTTTTTAAGGTTTAGGGGTTTTTGGGTTTTTTTGGGTTTTTTATTTCTTAGGGTTTTTGACGATTTAGGGTTTAGAGCTTAGGTTTTTTTTTGTGTATTTTAGGTTTAGGGTTTACTGATTTTTAGAATTTTGGGTTTAGAGCTTAGGGTTTTTGAGGGCTTTAAATGGTTTTAAGGGTTTATTTTAGGGTTTATAGAATTTAGGATTTCTTAAGGTTTAGGATTAAGGTTTTTAGGTTAGGGTGTAGGGTTTAGGGCTTAGAGGTATTTTAGGTTTAGGGTGTTAGGTTAAGGGTTTTATTTAGGTTCTTAGGGATTAGGGCTTTGAGTTTTTTAGGTTAAGGTTTTTAGGCTTTTATAGGTTAGGGTTTAGGGATTAGCGTTTTTTTATGTGTTTTTATGCATTAGCTTATACAATTCAGGGCTTTAAAAGGTTTACAACTTAGAGTTTTCTTAGGTTTAGGGGTTTTTAAGGGGTTAAGTGTTTCTTAGGGTTTAGGGCTTAGGATTATTTCTGTTTTTTAAGTTTAGGGTTTACAGATTTTTAGGATTTAGGGTTTAGAGCTTAGGGGTTTTAGGGATTTTAAATGGTTTTTAGGTTTTATTTTAGGGGTCTTAGGATTTAGGATTTCTTAATTTTAGGGTTTAGGGTTTTAGATTAGGGTTTAGAGGTTTTTTAGATTTAGGGTTTAAGGTTAAGAATTTAGGGTTTTAGGTTTAGGATTTAGGGTTTTAGGTTTGGATTTAGTGTTTTAGGTTAGGGTTTTTTTAGGTTTACGTTTATAGGTTAAGGATTTTATCTAGGTTTTTATGGTTTAGGGATTTGGGTTTTTTAGGTTTAGGGTTCAAGTCTTAGGGTTTTTTTGGGTTTTTTAGGGTTTAGCATATACAATTTAAGGCTTTACAGGGTTTAGAGCTTAGAATTTTTTAGGTTTAGGGGTTTTTAAGGATTTTATGGGTTAAGTATTTCTTAGGGTTTTTTTAGAGTTTAGGGCTTAAGATTTTTTGTGTTTTTTAGGTTTAGCGTTAATGGATTTTTAGGATTCATGGTTTAGATCTTAGGGTTTTATAGGGGTTTTAAATTGGTTTTACGGTTTATTTTAAGGTTTATAGGATTTAGGGTTTCGTAAGATTTAGGGTTTAGGGTTTCTTAGGGTTTTAGGTTTAGGATTTAGGGTCTTAGATTAGGTTTTAGGGTTTAGGGCTTAGGGTTTTCTTTAAATTTAGGGTTTTTTGTATTTTTTAGGTTTAGGGTCTCGAATTTTAAGGATTTAGGGTTTAGAGCATAGGGTTTTGTAGGGGTTTTAAATGAGTTTATTGGATTTAGGGTTTCTTAAGGTTTAGAATTTAGGGTTTCTTATTGTTTTAGGTTTAGAATTTAGGGGTTTAGGTATGGGTTTAGGGTTTTTTTAGGTTTTGGATTTTAGTTTAAAGGTTTTTAGGGTTTTGTGCTTTGGGTTTTTTAGTTTAAGGAGTTAGGGCTTTGTTTTTTTTTTTTGTGTTTTTTAGGGTTTCGCATATGCAGTTTTGGGCTTTATAGGGTTTAGAGCTTAGAATTTTTTAGGTTTAGTGGTTTTTAGGTGTTTAGTGGTTTTATGGGTTAAATGTTTCTTAGGGTTTTTTGTGTCATTCAGATTTAGCGTTAACGGATTTTTAGAATTTAGGGTTTAGAACTTAGCATTTTGTAGGGGTTTTAAATTGTTTATAGGGTTTATTTTAGGGTTTCTCACGCTTTTAGGTTTAGGATTTAGGGTTTGAGGTTAGGGTTTAGGGTTTAGGGCTTAGAGTTTTTTTAGGTTTAGGGTTTTAGGGTAAGGTTTTTATCTAGGTTTTTAGGGTTAGGGGCTTTGGGTTTCTAAGGTTAAGTTTTTTAGGGTTTTTTTTAGATTTACGGTTTTGTGGTTAGGTTTTGTTTTTGTGTTTTTTAGGGTTTTTAAAGATTAAGTGTTTCTTTTTAGGGTTTCTAGGGTTTAGCACTTTGTGTTTTCTTTGTGTTTTATAGGTTTAGGGTTTACATATTTTTAGGATTAAGGGTTTAGAGCTTAGTGTTTTGGAGGGGTTTGAAATGGTTTGAGAATTTATTTTAGGGTTTATAAGATTCAGGGTTTCTAAAGGTTTAGGATTTCTTAGGGTTTTAGGTTTAGGATTTAGGGTTTTAGGTTAGGGTTTTGGTTTAGGGCTTAGGGTTTTTTTAGGTTTAGGGTTTCAGGTTAAAGTTTTTATCTAGGTTTTTAGGGTTTAGGGCTTTAGGTTTTTTAGGTTAAGGCTTTTAGAGTTTTATAGGTTTAGGGTTTATGTTTTTTTTGTGTTATTTTAGGGTTTAGTATATACCATTTAGGGATTTATAGGGTTTAGAGCTTAGAGTTTCTTAGGTTTAGGGGTTTTTGGTTTTTAAGGGTTAAGTGTTTCTTAGGGTTTTCTAGGGTTTAGGATTGATGGCTTAGGTTTTATTTTTTTGTGTTTTTTAGGTTTAAGGTTTACAGATTCTTAGGATATAGTATTTAGAGATTAGGGTGTGGTAGAGGTTTTAAACGGATTTTAGGGTTTATTTTCAGGTTTATAGGATTTAGGGCTTCTTAAGGTTTAGGGTTTAAGGTTTCTTAGGGTTTAGTTTTAGGATTTAAGGTTTTAGGCTAGGATTTAGGGCTTACAGTTTTTTTAGGTTTAGAGTTATAGGTTAAGGGTTTTATATAGGTTTTTAGGATTTAGTACTTTGAGTTTTTTAGGTTAAGGTTTTTTAGGGTTTTATAGGTTTATGGCTTAGGGTTTAGGGTTGAGGGTTTTTAAGGTTTAGGGTTTTAGTTTAAGGGTTTTATCTAGGTTATTAGGGTTTAGGGCTTTTGGATTTTTAGGGTAAGGTTTTTAGGGTTTTATAGGTTTAGGGTTTAGGGCTTATGTTTTTTTTTGTATTTTTTAGGGTTTAGCGTATACGATTTAGGGCTTTATTGGGTTTAGAGCTTAGAGTTTTATAGGTTTAGGGGTTTTTGAGTTTTTTATGGTTAAGTGTTTCTTAGGGTTTTCTAGGGTTTAGGGTTTAGGGTTGAGGGCTTAGTTTTTTTTTTTTTGTGTTTTTAAGTTTAAGGTTTACGGATGCTTAGGATTTATAATTTAGAGCTTAGGGTGTGGTAGATGTTTTAAACATTTTTAGGGATTACTTTAGGGTTTATAGGATTTAGGGTTTCTTAGGGTTATAAGTTTAGGATTTAGGGTTTTAGGTTAGGGGTAAGGCTTTAGGGCTTACAGTTTTTTTAGATTTAGGGTTTTAGGTTAAGGGTTTTATCTAAATTTGTAGGGTTTAGGGCTTTGAGTTTTTTAGGTTAAGGTTTTTTAGGGTTTTATAGGTTTATGGTTTAGGGTTTAGGGCTTAGGGTTTTTTTAGGTTTAGGGTTTTATCTAGGTTTTTAGGGTTTACGGCTTAGAGTATTTTAAGGTTAAGGATTTTATCTAGGCTTTTAGGGTTTAGGTCTTTGGGGTTTTTAGGTTATGGTTTTAAGGGTTTTATAGGTCTAGGATTGATTACTAAGGTTTTTGTTTTGTGTTTTATAGGGTTTAGCATATACGATTTAGGGCTTTATAGGGTTTAGAGCTTAAATTTTTTTAGGTTTAGGATTTTTAGGGTTTTTAGTGTTTTTAAGGGTTAAGTGTTTCTTAGGGTTTTTATTAACGATCCTTGGGGGGGTCAGGGGCTTAGCAACACCCCCAGGCCTTATCATTAATAACAAAATTCAAAAATATACAAAGAGGGGGAGTTAAACCTTACCTCCGATCCTATGGTGAGTCAAGAGTCGACCTACCTAATAAGGTTAGTCAACTCATCCTCATACTATAAAAGTCTAAACCTAGCACTATGCACCTTAAGAAGATGACTCCTCGCAATACAATTATACTAGGAAAAACAGAAATAAGGGAGACTCTCTCCTTACAATAAGAGAATAATAAAAAACTAGAGCTATTCTAAAAATGGCATTTGACAGAAACATAGATAAACATGTTTCAGCTTACAATAGGTTTTTTTTGTGTTCTTAGGTTTAGGGTTTTGAGCTTAGGGTTTTGTAGGAGTTTTAAATGGGTTTTAGGGTTCATAGGACTTAGGGTTTCTTAAGGTTAAGGATTTAGGGTTTCTTAGGGTTTTAGTTTAGGAGTTAGGGTTTTAGGTTAAGGTTTAGGGTTTAGGACTTAGAGTTTTTTTAGGTTTAGGGTTTTAGGTTAAGGGTGTTATCTAGGTTTTTAGGGTTTAGGGCTTTGGACTTTTTAGGTTATGGTTGTTAAGGGTTTTATAGGTTTAGGGCTGATGATTTTTTTTGTGTTTTTTAGGGTTTAGCATATACGATTTAGGGCTTTATAGGGTTTAGAGCTTAGAGTTATTTAGGTTTAGGAGTTTTAGGATTTTTAGGGTTTTTAAGGGTTAAGTGTTTCTTATGGTTTTGGGTGTAGGGCATTGGTTTTTTTTGTGATTTTAGGTTTAGGGTTTTGTAGGGGTTTTAAATGGGTTTTAGGGTTCATAGGACTTAGAGTTTCTTAAGGTTAAGGGTTTAGGATTTCTTAGGGTTTTAGTTTAGGAGTTAGGGTTTTAGGTTAAGATTTAGGGTTTAGGGCTTAAGGTTTTTTTAGGTTTAGGATTTTAGGTTAAGGGTATTATCTAGGTTTTTAGGGTTTAGGGCTTTGAGTATTTTAGGTTAAGGGTTTTTAGGATTTTATTGGTTTCATCTTAGGGCTTAGGGTTTTTTTTTTGTGTTTTTTTGGGTTTAGTGTATACGATTTAGGGGTTTATAGGGTTTAGAGCTTAGAGTTTTTTAGGTTTAGGGGTTTTTGTATTATTTTGGGTTCTTAAGGTTTAAGTGTTTCTTAGAGTGCTTTAGGGTTTATGGTTTAGGGGCTTACATTTTTTTTTGTATTTTTTAAGTTTAGCGTTTATGGATTTTTAGGATTTAGAGTTTAGAGTTTAGAGTTTAGGGTTTTGTAGGGGTTTTAAATGGTTTTTAGGCTTTATTTTAGGATTTATAGGATTTAGAGTTTCTTAATGTTTAGGGTTTCTTAGGGTTTTATGTTTAGGATTTAGGGTTTTAGGTTAGGGATTAGGGTTTAGGGCTTTGGGTTATTTCGATTAAGGTTTTTTAGGGTTTAGGGTTTAAGGTTCTTTGGGGTTTTATAGGGTTTAGCATTTACGATTAAGGTCTTTATAGGGTTAGATCTTAGAGTTTTCTTAGGTATAGATGTTTTTGGGTTTTTTAGGGTTTGTAAGGGTTTAGTGTTTCTTAGGGTTTTCTAGGATTTACGGATTAGGGCTTAGGTTTTTTTTTGTTTGTTTAGGTTTAAGGTATACTATTTTTTAGGATTTAGGGTTTAGAGCATAGGGTTTTGTGGAGGGGTTTAAATGCTTTTTAGGGTTTACATTAGGGTTTATAGGACTTAGGGTTATTTAAGGTTTAGGGTTTAGGGTTTCTTAGAGTTTTAGGTTTAGGATTAGGGTTTTTTGTGTTTTTTAGGTTTAGCATATACGATTTCGGGCTTTATAAGGTTTAGAGCTTAGAGTTTTTTTAGGTAGAGGGGTTTATATGTTTTTTAGGGTTTTCAAGGGTTAAGTGTTTTTTAGGGGTTTTTTGGGTTTATGGTTTGAAGACTAGGGTTGCTAGGGGTTTTTAATTGTTTTTAGGGTTATAGGATTTAGGGTTTCTTAAGGTTTAAGGTTTAGGGTTTAAAGGGTTTTAGGTTTAGGATTTATAGTTTTAGGTTAGGGTTTAGGGTTTAGGGCATAGGATTATTTTAGGTTTAGGGTTTTAGGTAAAAGGTTATATTTATGTTTAGGGTTTTAGGTTAATGGTTATATTTAGGTATTTAAGGTTTAGGGCTTTTGGGTTTTTAGGTGAAGGTTTTTTAGGATTTTATAGGTTTAGTGTTTAGGGCTTAGCGTATTTTTGTGGTTTCTAGGGTTTAGCATATATGATTTAGGGCTTTATAGGGTTTAGAGCTTAGAGTTTTTTAGGTTTAGGGGTTTTTGCGTTTTTTAGGGTTAAGTATTTCTTAGGGTTCTTTAGGGTTTAGGGTTTAGGGCTTAGGTTTTTTTTTGTGTTTTTTAGGTTTAGGGTTTTCTGATTCTTAGGATTTTGGGATTAGAGCTTAGGGTTTTTTAGGGGCTTTAAATTGTTTTAAGGGTTTATTTTAGGGTTTATAGGATTTAGGGTTTCTTAAGGTTTAGGATTAGGGTGTCTTAGGGTATTAGGTTTAGAATTAAGGGTTTTTGGGTAGGATTTAGGCTATAGGGCTTAGAGTTATTTTAGGTTTAGGGTTTCAGGTTAAGGGTTTTATCTAGGTTCTTAGGGATTAAGGCTCTAACTTTTTTAGGTTAAGGTTTTTAGGCTTTTATAGTTTTTGGGTTTAGGGCTTAGGTTTTTTTTATGTGTTTTTAGGGTTTAGCATATACAATTTAGGGCTTTAAAGGGTTTAGAGCTTCGATGTTTTTTAGGTTTAGGGGTTTTTAAGGGTTAAGTGTTTCTTAGGTTTTACGGCTTAGGTTTTTTTATTTTGTGTTTTTAATGTTTAGGGTTTACGTATTTTTAGGATTTAGGATTTAGAGCTTAGGGTTTTTAGGGGTTTTAAATAGTTTTAGGGTTTATTTTAGGGCTTAGAGGATTTAGGGTTTCTTATTTTTAGGTTTAATGTTTTAGGTTAGGGTTTAGAGGTTTTTTTGGTTTAGGGTTTTAGGTTAAGGATTTAGGGTTTTAGGTTTAGGATTTATTGTTTTAGGTTTGGATTTAGAGGGTTTTTTAGGTTTAGGGTTATAGGTTAAGGATTTTATCTAAGTTTTTAGAGTTTAGGGATTTAGGTTTTTTAGGGTTTTATAGGTTTATGGTTCAGGGCATAGGTTTTTTTTGTGTTTTTTAGGGTTTATCATGTACGATTTAGGGATTTATAGGGTTTAGAGCTTATAGTTTTTTAGGTTTAGGGTTTTTTGGGTTTTTAGGGATTTTAAAAGTTAAGTGTTTCTTCAAGTTTAAGGTTTTGGACTTAGGATTTTTTGTGTATTTTAGATTTAAGGTTTACGGATGATTAGGATTTAGGGTTTTGGGCTTTGTAGGGATTTTAATTAGGTTTTAGGGTTTATAGGATTTAGGGTTTCTTAAGGTTTATGATTTAGGGTTTTTTTAGGTTAAGATTTTTTCTTGGGTTTTAGGGTTTAGGACTTTGGGTTTTATAGGTTTAGGGTTAACGGCTTAGGGTTTTTTTTTGTGTTTTTTATGGTTTAGCATATACGATTTAGGAATTTATAGGGTTTAGAGCTAATAATTTTTTTAGGTTTAGTGGTTTTTGGGTTTTTTGGGTTTTTAAGGGTTAAATGTTCCTTAGGGTTTTTTAGCGTTTCGGGTTTAGGTCTTTTGGGTATTTTTAAATCTTTTTTAGGTTTAGGGTTTACAAATTTTTAGAATTTAGGGTTTAGAGTTTATGGTTTTGTGGTGGATATAAATGGTTTTTAGGGTTTATTTTAGGGTTTATAGGATTTAGGGTTTCTTAAAGTTTAGGGTTTAGGGTTTCTTAGGGTTTTAGGTTTAGGATTTAGGGCTTACCGTATTTTTGTGGTTTCTAGTGTTTAGCATATATAATTTAGGGCTTTATAAGGTTTAGAGCTTAGTGTTTTTAACGTTTAGGGTTTTTTTTTATGGTTTTTAAGGCTGAAGTGTTTGTTAGGTTTTTTGGGTTTAGGGTTTACGGCTTAGGTTTTTTTTTTGTTTCTTAGGTTTAGGGTTTATGGATTTAGATCTTAGGGTTTTGTAGGGCTTTTAAATGGTTTTAAGGGTTTATAATAGGGTTTATAGGATTTAGGGTTTCTTAATGTTTAGTCTTTAGGGTTTCTTAGAATTTTATGTTAGGATTTAGGATTTTCCATTAGGGTTAAGGGTAAGGACTTATGATTTTATTAGGTTGAGGGTTTTAGGTTAGGGTTTTTAAGGTATAGTGCTTTGGGTTTTTTAGGTTCAGGATTTTTTGGTTTTATAGGTTTAAGGTTTAGGGCTTAGGGTTTTTGGTTTTTGAATTTTTTAGGATTTAGCATATACAATTTAAGGCTTTATAAGATTTATAGCTTAGATTTTTGTCGGTTTTGGGATTTTTGGGTTTTTTAGGAATTTTAAGGGTTAAGTGTTTCTTAGGGTTTAAGGTTTACATAATTTTAGAATTTATTGGATTTAGGGTTACATAAGGTTTAG